>UELU01136481.1:0-15448 GCA_900490025.1 Megastigmus dorsalis | reverse complement strand
CTATAATGCTAAGAACGAAAAAGGTCCACTTACACAAGAAAAAGTGAATGATCTCATACGCGATTTGGGCCTACCAAAAGATGGGGCAGAGTACTTGGCTTCATGGCTGAAACAAAATACTAATGAAGCTGGAAAAATTAAAGTTTCTTACTACCGAGACAGAGATAAGGAATATCGTGATTATTTCGCTTACGATGAAGAATTTTCCTTAGTGTACTGCAAAGATATAGTTGGGTTGATGAATCGCTTTAAACATGGATGTTAAAAACCCAACAAGTGGAGATTGTTCATCGATTCGTCGAAGAGCAGTTATAAGCTGTTTTATTATACAATACAAATGTTCATGCAGCCATTCCCATATGATATTCGTTAATACTGGATGAAAAGTATTGTAACATGGAAGTAATATTAAACCGAATAAAATACAATGATCATAAATGGCAAATATGTGGGGATCTTAAAATCATAACAATACTTTTAGGGCAAAAATCGGGATTCACAAAATATCCTTGCTATTTATGTCAATGAGATAGTAGGGATAGAAACAATCATTACATAAAGAGTCTCTGGCCCCTAAGAAAAACGTTCGTACCGGGTTCTAAGAATATAAAAGAAAAGCCACTTGTTGATCGACCAAAAATTCTAATACCACCTCTGCACATTAAATTAGGACTTATGAAACAATGGGTAAAATCTTTAGACAAAGATGGTAACTGCTTTAAGTATCTGTGAAGTCAGTTTCCGAAATTAAGTGATGCTAAAGTAAATGAAGGAATATTTGATGGCCCTCAGATTCGTAAGATGATAAATGATGAAATTTTTGTTACGAAAATCATCGAATCATGCAAAGAAAGAAGCATGATTATGTTTCAAGGAGGCAATTAAAAATTTTCTTGGAAATCATAAGAGCCAAAATTACCAACAAATAGTACTAAATTTAATAAATAGTTACGAAAATCAAGGCTGCTTAATGAATCTAAAATTACACTTTTTATATTCCCATATAGATGTGTTTCCAGAAAACTTAGGTGATTACAGCGAAGAGCAGGGAGAGAGATTTCACTAAGATATGAAGGAAATGGAGCGTAGGTACCAAGGAAGATGGGACATAAATATGTTAGCAGATTACTGTTGGTCGTTGAAACGAGATCTACCATCAACATCGAAAAAGCGGAAGCGTAATTCACTTCGTAGATCATTTGACAATAAAATAGTTCGTACCATAAAAAAGAGTAATGGGCTTGAAATTTTTATGGGTATTTTATTGAATTGCATATACTTCTAACAAATTTGAATGTACCTAACTAAGGGTTTAGGATTTAGGGGTTTAGGATTTAAGGGTTTAAGCGTTTAGGGCTTAGGGTTTAGGGTTTAGGGGTTTAAGGGCTTAGGGTTTAGAATTTAAAGCATTTTTCTTACGTTTCCGGCCACTGTGCCATGGGGTCGAACATACCACGGATTCGGATTCAGTGACCCCAAAAACATATGTATGTACTGTTAAACCTTGGTTACCGCTCATTTTGTACATTTGACCTTGAAATGACCTTGACCAAGATCCGATGGGGTTAAACTAATCCCAACCCAACCCAACCCGGATTCGGAATCAGCGACCCCAAAAACATATAACTACCATGGTCATGTTTTTGGGACTTTCAATTTTTTTTGTGGGGCTCTGTAATCCTTCATCAGTATTAAAAAACTATATATTTTGACTCATATTTATTGATATTGCAAATTCGAGTATTCTCTAAATGAACAAAAGACGTGGACTGCAAAATATTCGCTCATTCATACTGTCTCTTTCTTTAAGAGATTTCCTGAGGAAAGTCTCAAAAAGATTAGAGTTTGTGTGCTGGACCCAGCTCACGAAAAAAAAACAGTTTCTTCAATATTTGTCTCTTCCCGAATGTATCAGGGGATAGGAGAAGTCGAGATGCGTACTGGTCTCAGCCTGTCGCCATCCTGATACTAATTAATTAAGCTTTTTTGGCGTTTCCATTCCCCGCGTAATGGGGAAATGGTTGGCCGGAGAATCAGAGAAGTTTTTCTCTCTCAGATAGTGGTGAAGCGCGCAGTGCTTATATTATCCCAATATAGTAAGGCGGAATGGGTTAGATTCAGGAAGCTCGAGTTGCTTGATCTTCTACGCGGCCGCGCAATGGATAGCGTAAAAATCTCTCGCATCTCACTCTTCCAGGTTCGGTGGATGACTCAATGATAATCCACCCAGTTGGAGAGCACGCTATTCGCGTAGTAGGTTCGCTAAAGAAGCGCAATACTCTTTTAGCTTGCTGCGAGACCCTCAAGAAATATTTTAATATTACGCTTATTATTAATACCGTCTATCTAGTGCCGCGCATTGGACAGTAGACAGACACGTGTTGCTCTCTCCTTACGAGTTTTAGAAAAAACAAAAAAGCACGTCTAGGTGTCAGTAAAGAAATTGAAATAATATCTATCTTAAAAGAAAATCTAAATTGAAAAATAAAAAAATTAAATTGAACATCATTAAAAAAAGCGATGAAAAACTATTTTATACGTTTAAGAAATTTTATGAAAAAATTAATTACGGTATTAAAAGAAAATTTGATTATTATAAAAACAGAAATTATAATTTCATAGTGAAAATATTGACATTGTAAAAAAATTCATTTTAGCCAATAATTGTCCAACTAATTTTATTAACAAGTACATTAAAAAGAGAATAATTTTTAATACGAGTAAAAATATTGATATATCTAATAAAATAACAAATAGACGCTTTAAATGTAGTATAGTCTTGTCTTATATAAAAAATTTGACCCCGTCTATTAATTTCATTTTCAGATAATATGGTATAAGTAATATTAATAAGACTGTTAAAAAACTCAATAGTCTTATTAAACTAGGCAAAGACATTTTAGATCCACTAGACACTAGTAATATCGTATATTAGATTAACTGTAGCGACTGCGAATGTATTTATATAGGCATGAGTAAATGAAAATTGAGAAAACTTAAAGACAAGCATAAACGTGATGTAAAAAACATCTCTGAAAGATCAGCGTTGGCTTAACATGTCTATCAAATAGACTTTGACACTGTCGAAATTATCGATTGAGAAAGCGGCAAATGTAAGAGAGAGTTTTCCGAAATGATGAATATTTTTTATTATAATAACACATTAAACAGAATTGAAGACACAATTTTTTTTTAAATGTATATAAATTCACTTTTAGTTAATTAAAAATTATTCTTAATTTTTCATAGTTTCCAGTTTTTTCATTCATTATATGTTAAAATCTATAAATATTCTCACCGTCGCGAGATGGGAAGTATCCACGAATCGTGAGGATTAGTAGGTTACATTATAATGATGGTGGGCGGGCCGTAAGAGGTCTAATACCGACCATCTTTGGCCCGCCTAACAGGCGACTAATGTGTTACGCTGCTACACTGAGAGCAGTTTTACTCAGTGACTATACTCGAGGCATACTAACTGCGTTAAATCGATAACCGCTGTTTATGCTCGAGAAAGTCTCGACACAGCGAGAGCGCCAACTCAGTGTAGTACCAAATCTTACCGCTCGTTAGACAGTGTAACAGTTAGCTGGCGTATCTGTTGTTAATTCTCGTGGTGTGGCTTGGAGACGCAGAGCATTGTCATTCTTGTAGTTTTACAAGCGAAGTATTACTTATTTGTTAATTTAAAAATTGTTATTGCAACGTTTTTAGTGAATGCATGAGTTCTTCAGCCGTCATCAGTTATCAGATGATATGAAATCTTTGATCCTTTTAGGTAAGATATTCTAATCTAACCTCAAATTCGAAGCTAACCTCAAATGCTACCTGCACATGCTGTATACATTATATATTATTATTGTACAACTTTATTGCATGTGTGTTCGCATATTTTTAAACAAAGTTTGCGTGATTTTATTGCATGCTTTTTTATATATATAGATAATGTCAGTGATGGGGAGTTTTATTGTCTAAGTGCTGAGCGCATACTAAAAATTTTGCGAAATGTTTTGGGTTCGATGACAGAATTTTTAACAAAATACAATAAAGGTTAAAATATGCTACTGACCCAGCTTGAAAACAGCAAAGCGAACACATATGATATTGAAAGAAATGAAGTACCCGCAGATGAAAACAGCAAAACAAACACATTAAGTACAAATGTGATTAGCGAAGGGAAAATCTTTGAAATCAATGGAGAAGAGGCATCAGAGAACCTTGCAGATGAGCTGGTCGGTTTAGATATCATTGATATTGATTCAAAATCATCAGAAACAGATTCGTCGTATCACAAAAGTCTAGCAGGTTTCTCTTTTAATATAAATAGGATCATGATTTGGTCTTTTTTATTTTATTGTCTGAATAATTAATTTTTTATTTATTTTTTCAACTTCATTGATCCAATTCTCAATTTTTAAATTTTTTCCAATATATTTTTTTAATGTCATTGTATTTGCAGATAATTTCAAATATGTACAAAATAGTTTGTATTTTATGTTAAATGATGATATTGAAGGTAGAATAATATTAGGACTTTACAAATATCAAAAAATTCTGTATAAAAGGAAATTAAAACAATTTATAGTAAAATAAATTATAAGTGAAAATCCAGTGAAGTACATGTAAGTTGCGAAAAAACCAAATTTGAATATACTGTCAAGTGATCTGTGACTAACACCAAACATGTATGTAAACCAATGCTTTATTAATGACTAAACTTGTGTTTTCCTTATTTTCACGTACTTTTATAAATGTTTCTTCCTTTTACTCGCTTTTACTATAGCCTCAGCTGCTTTCATTTCATTTCACTTATTTTTGTAAATATAGTTTCAAATGATGCTTTTATTACTGCATAAAAAACTTATACCTTTTTTATACCATACAAAAAATATTAATTGTTGTATGAAAATAGTCGAGTAAAAAATTTTTTCAGATTAGTGTGACCAGTGCTCGATTGACGCAGATTAATGATCAATTAAAAGAGTTATTTTCAACAATCAGCGAAAATGCATGGTTCACGCCGCCCTAAAATAAAAATAAATCTGATATATCATACATTATCCTGCTGTTAAATTATTAATCCTCAATCCTTAATTAAATACCTCTACGAGTCCAAGCGCGGCCGATTGACACGAGCACCACTGAATTTTAATTCATGTGCTTTGTTTAAAAACACATCGCATGCCTCCGTCGCTGATTAGCACCAAGTAGGAGCATAAATAGAGCGACGTTAAATAATAATAATAAAAAAAAATACCTCTACATTAAAAATACAGATGTATACGTTTTACATATTGCGGATATGCTATGGCGAGAGCGCATTAGACCGCAGTCTGTAGTCCTCTCAAAAGTATAGCCACTATACTTTGCGGACGATGCAGCAGATATGCGCAGTAAATGAATAGACGCAGTCCGTATTTAGCGTACCTGCTATACTGCGACCGTCGCGCTCTTTCTGTACATACTACAAAACGGTCGCTGCGCAAAACTGCTCTCAGTGTACCTCTTCACCTCGCATAATACGCTAGTAACATTTAGCGCGATATGGACTCTGCTTTCCTCTCGCAATGACTGAGTTTTCTTTCTTCTTATTTTTTCAAAATGAAATTTTAACGATAATTTATTATTCCCGTTCCCATTCAATTTTCGTTACGATTTTGGAAGGCTCTCTCCCCCTTTTATAATGTAGTAATTATCAGTATATAACGACCCTCCGAGACGCTTGCACATAAGCACCGTTTTTTTAACTGTGTAACTTTTTATTATTAAATAATGAATGAAGAAAGTGGAGGTATAAGATAAAGTGAGTGCTTCTTGCGCGATTTTAACCTTTTGAAAAAATTTTTATTAGAAAATTTTTTTGAATAGATTACTAATTTTGCCCGTTTGTTTTATTTTCAGTCATAAAAGTTTTGATTTTTCTCAAATGATTGCTACAATAGAATTTGTGATTGCATTCCTATGATGCAATATTTTATAAGTCTCAAGGTTTGTTTTAGTGTCTGTATAGTAGCTGTGCTGCGTGAAGAGTGAATTCTGTATTTTTATATGGTTTTTTTGTTTTAACTGTTTAGTCAGTCTGAAGAGGAGGATATACCTTGTTAAGCCCTCGAAACACAAAATAGCTATAATAAGGAAAGTTTTGCAGTATATTCCGTGATGATTAATAAATTCATTTTACCATTGTGAATATCAAAGTAATAATAAATTCATCATTTTATTAAAATAAAACCAGTTGAAACGTAAAATGTTGCCATGGAAAAGTCCCGCTTTTTTACAAAAACATAAGCATAAACTTACAAAATTGTCAATACACTTAATAAAACTGTCAAGCATACTATTTCATTTTTTAGGGTGTACGTGTGTAAATACATATTTGATACAATATAAACTATCTTTCAACTAGAATCTTTATTCGTAAATTAGTATTGAGTTATTAATGTATGTTATACGTAAGAATTATAAGTTACGGGTTTCATTTTGCACTATTTTCAGTCTTTAACAAAGTAGTGAATCTCTAAAAAAATACCTTTAAAAAGGTAAAATCTTAAAAAGTATGATTTTTTCTCCCCCAACACAATTTTATATTCATTCTACCAAGTTACTGTAAAATAAAACATTTGCGATTGATAAATTAAAAAAACTTTCCATTAACTAATTAGATACAATTCGCATATTAGGCTTGTGTAATACTCATTATTAATCTTGTATTTTTAATTAAATGTACTATTTAATTAAAAATACAAGTCTACCAAAGCCGCTACGTATGTTCATTGTTATTTTGTAGGATTAAAGATATTTTATAAAATTTTAAGCAATGGTAAAGCTGGAAGGATTTGCATATTATTCAATAGAGATGCCAGATAAGTTATATATATGTACATATTTTATGGTAATTCAAAGATTAATTTGGAATGTATAAAAGTAAAGGAAGTATTGCGGTATGTGAGCTCATAACCAAAAGTAGATGGGCCCTAACGGGAACTCCTATTCAAAACCAAGAACCTGACTTGTTGCTTTACTCAAATTTCTTAAATGTTCTCCATTTGACGAAATAAAAGTGTGGAACCGATAAGTCAGTAATACGAAGTCTGCTGGTAACAAAAGACTTGTCATCATTACTAAATCTCTCATATTTCGTGGGACAAAAACTGAATTGATCGGCATGGGTTTGATATAAAAATGTTCTTGGGCAGTAATTACGTGGAAATGACAAAATTACAAGTCAGTTTAACCCATTTCTTCCCAAGCGACCATTTTATATTTTATTATTATAATGTATTTCTGACTTTTCATCAAATTCGAACCGCCATTTTGAAATTTTCCAATGGAATTTTCAAAATTCTGACTTCAGAATCGTAAAGAGTGAACAATTTTACTTCGGAAAAGTGCTATTGGTTATTATTATTTTTTTTTCGACAATTTTTTAGGTAAAAAACCAATCGACTATAAAATGGCCGCTTGGGAAGAAATGGGTTAAGATTCCTGTAAGATGGAAAATTGAATTAGTAAATAATGTCAGCGTTCTAGTGTCTTTTTCTTAAGAGAGAAAATGAATTCGGCGTAGCCAGAGAACCAATATTTGCGACGACTAATAATTATGACGCTTAAGGGACTTACACAAATAATGCTCCTCTTCAGGTTGAACAAATATTATTGTTACAAAAATGTCAAAAAATTAAAATAATCTTATTTACCTTTTCTTCATAATTTCGAATTCAGTAAGTACACTTTCTAAAATTAAATATTTTCTGTAACACATGTGCGAAAATTTATTGCCATACATTTACAAGGATATGACTATCTTAACTCTTACAGATAAGTGTCAGCTTTTTTATAAATAAATTCGTAAACTCGACAATAGCATAAAATATTAATTTTTGTCGATTTCTGGAAGGAAAAGCTCTTCCACTATCTACTATTGAGACACATATGCTTTAGTAATCATAATATACTATCAAATTTTGTTTGTTTAACAGTTTTGCACTAATATTATCTTAATTAATGCTAGCAATAAATTCGTAGACACGTTGATAGCCCAATATATTATTTTTTGTCGATTACTGCAAGGAAAAGCTCTTCCAGAATGTACTATTGAGACACATATCCTTTACAAAACATAACATACTATCAAATTTTGTCTGCTTAATAATTTTGCACTAATATTATCTTAATTAACGCAAGAAACAAATTGGTAAACTAGGCGATAGCCCAAAATATTAATTTTTGTTGATTACTGGAAGGAATAGCTCTTCCACTATGTACTATTCAGACACATATGCTTTAGAAATCATAAGATACTATCAAATTTTGTTTGTTTAACAGGTTGGCACTAATATTATCTTAACTTATTTGATACATATTTTCATCGCGATTACAGGTTAGCCAATATGCTTTTTAAATCAAGTACTTTGCAGCCGCACTACATAAATCTAATTTGTGATCAATCATTAATAAATAATCTTTGTTCATTATGCTGTCCGCAAGGTTAAAATATTAAGGGGTTAGGCCACTCTAGAGGCCGAAAAAATAGACTTTATTAGGATTTTTTTTCTAGAAATACTACAAAATAAATCGAGATTCCAATTAAGGATATTTATTATATATACAAACAACTGTATACAAAAATTTTATTAAAACGATTCATTTCAAAATGGCGGCTTTTTCCGATGACGTCTTAGTTTTATCAAGGCTCACGGCCGGACAAACAGCTACTGTAATTTTTGAATTTCAGTTAGCCAATTTGTTTTCTTTTTTATTTTATACACTGTAGTGTTGTAACCTGGGCCCCGTAACGCGCTACAATAACTTTTAATAATTAAGGTCCTCGACCTACGGCTAGAGCCTCCACCCTCTAGAGGAGGTTCGCCGAGCGAGAGGATCTGGGGCAGCGATCCTCGACCCACGAGGTTCCAGCTCCCGGTAGACGTCCGTGCCACAGGTGGTGCGTACGCACAGCAGAAATATACGAATACGAACGGTTTAGCAACGGTTGAAAATCGAACAGGATCGCGCGCATCACCTGCCCCTAGAATCCTAAAATGATGGACGCATGCACGGGAGAATCGCAAATGAATGGTAGACTGAATTAGGATTAATTATACATTTATTGTTACTAAACAAGCAGGAATTTACACCAGTCGATTGGCACGCAGGCCGGTGTCTCACGCACGCCTTTTTCCCCGGTAACTAACAGCAAAATGGCCGCCGCACCGCGTCCCGAATTCAAGCAACCCGTGCCTGCAACAAAACAAAGTTCGGTGAGACCGGGGTTCACCGTCCACTCGGCCCACCGTCGCGACCAAAAAGCCTCGCGGCTCACACCAAGCACCCACACGCACGCGCCCACTCGCGAACTAGCGCGTCCGTCACGAAAAATGGAAAGGAGAGTCCCCGCACGACCTCCAGTTACTCGTCCCGAAAAGAAACCGGGAAAACCCCACAAATTCACCGCTCGTGGTCTAGAATGGCTTTCCCACTCACCTTTTCTACTCAGAGGAATCCTCGGCGCTCGATTTCCCTTGTCCTACTCCTTTCTATCACGGAAAAAAAACTGGGATGCTTCTCGAACACGTCTATCTGGTCAGAGGTCCGGGCAGCGAGTGAGCAGGGCGGAAATCTCCTCGCTTCAACTCGTGCTCCGCGTCTCTTTGGGTCTCTCTCACTCTCGTGTCCCGAATATCTCTCTCTCTCTCTCGCACGTGCACCTGTTGCCCGGAGTCAGCCATATCATTTACTCACGTAGCCTTTTTGAGAAAGGACTACGTGAGTAATTTCGGACAATCACCCGTGCCCAGGATTGCGCGCGCGATTCGAGTGTTGCGAGAGTGAGGAGAAAGGTGGCCCGGCACGTCTCGAAAAATGGCTTAACAGCACTCAACTCCTGTGCGGGCCAACCTTGTCCCGAAAACTTATAACCCGGAATTTTCCCGGCCTCGAAAACCGCTATACACGGGTTGTGGCAGCAGTCGACGCTGCCTATAGCTCGCGCATGCGCCCGATTTCCGCGTTTTGATTATCCCTAAAGAAGGGCTTAAGTTAATAGTGACTCACGTTGCCGCGCCGTCGCCGTGAGTCCGTTCGCGCACGTCTCCTCTCTCTCTCGCGCTCGTGTATCGTACGGCTCGGGTCTCCCCTCTCTCTCTCGCGCCTACTAGATAGCACGGCGCCTCGTTCTCCCTCTCTCTCGCGCGCGCTATGGTATTACGCTCTCTCTCATTGTGTGTGTGTGCGCGTGGTGCATCACCGGTGGCGCTGTCTCTCTCTGCACCTGCAACAGAGCGCGAAGGACCTCGGCGACGTCATCCTGGTGGTCCGTCCTCGCGTCCCTGACGGTCACGGAGCATGGCTGTCGGGGTGTCATGGCGGCTGGCCAGTCGCGTGGTCTGCTAGCCGTGTGCCAGCCCGTCGTCGCGTTCAGCACCGGAAAAAACAAATATCTCCGGGTTAGTGCACTCCTTTTTAGGATGCAACAGTACCCCGGGAGAGGACCATTTTTTCTTGTTGTATGCAAGGGCAGCGCAGAAGACTCCGCATGCGCTCGATCCCGCGACATGTTTCCGTACCTCGGTCTCTCCCTCGGCATTGGCGCACAGGAAACAGTCGGGATCGGACTTACAGTTCTTACCCACATGGCCCTCCGCTCCACACCGGAAGCAAAGTTTACTCCGGTCTGTTCCCTTGCAGGCCCCGCTCTGTTGGCCGTAGCCCAGACATTTATAGCACCTGGGCACTTCCACTCTTCGACGGATCCTACAGTTGACCCACCCGACCCTGATGTGATCGGACTTGAGCAGAGCCGCGCCGGCCGTTTGATCGACCGACACCACTGCTACCCGCTGCCCCCGCATATCTGGTCGGGTCACTGCTACTTTAAGGTGGCCCGTGTAGTTCGGTAGGACATTTCGTAGGGCCTCCTCAGCCTCTCCTTTCGTTGTACAGTCGTCAAGGTCGCGGATCTCCATAGAGGCTCTGGGGACCAGCTCCCTGACGCTACCGGCGTTGTCGACCGCCGATCTGAGGGCCTTCGCGAAGGCGCCTCTAGTTTCGGGGGTGGACTTATGGAGCTCGAGGAGGACATCACCCGCTCTAGTCCGCCGAACGGATCATACCTCGTCCCCGGTGCTGTCCGGCATGACGGTTCTCCGTACAGTTGCCAGCACCTCGGCAAACTTCTTGTTTTCAGCCGGACGGAGCAAGATCGCTTCCAGCTTTCTCCTCGGTGCCGTTCTCTTTATGGGCGCCAATTTATTTCCGGCCGTCTTCTCTGGCTTTTTCTTTTTCTTCTTTTTGCACTTCCTTTCCATCTCCTGCCATTCGGAGGTGGAAGCCTCTTGTCGCTGTCTCTTCTTTTCCGACCGACCTTCCGTTTGTAGGAGTGGGCTAGAGGCCTGCCGCTTTTTTCCTAGAGGACGGGCCGTTAATACGGCGCTTTGCGATTTCGCGAGGGAGACCGCTTTCGCCCGCATGCGCGCCAACTCTTCGACCTGCATACGCGCAGCGTCGCTCTCCTTCCTAGAGGTCTCGAGGACCTCTATTGCCTCCTGCAGTTTTGGGAACCCCTGTTTCACTTCCTTGGCTATATTCGGCTGCCTTTTCAGAACAGCCAGCATAGTTGTCAGAAGACTTTTTATTTCGGAGAAAGCCTCCTCTGCCTTTCTCTCCGACGCAGCAATGCGCCTGAGCAGAGGGGCGCTCATCATCATTATTACTTTCACTACTTTCTTCTTCAATGTCTTCTTTGCCTACTTCGGCATATTCATCTACTTTCATATGAGCCATATTCGAATCGAGAGCCACGGTATGATCTTCTCTATGATCTGTAGACTTTAGAGATGCGTTTATAACCCTTGATAATTTTGCATACTTTATCTTGATCAAATTTGATGAGTTGAAACCTACAGTGTTCGTCATACAAAAATAGCAGTCGTATGTACTATTGGGCTCCTGCCACACTGTAGGATATAAAAACTTGACATTGCTCCCCTTGCTTTCGTACCGATGTAAAATTGTTTCGCAACCACTACAAATACCTAATGGTTACCAATCTTTATCCTCTCGATTCTCTAAACAGTGAAAGCATTGCTGATATATTGCTTGCAATTTTGCGGAAAACGTCCTTAAATTCTTTTTAAAATTAAACTCTCCACAAACATAGCAGTAGCTATCAGCGTTTCCAATATAAGTGTGTGTGTGTGTGTTTGAGTTTCCTTCAAATCCTGTCGAATTTTCAAAAGTATTTAAATTTGCCATAGTAATATTAATGAATCCACGCGGAAAGGATCCCGTTCCGATCGTGAGTGAGACCTCCGGGCTAGGGGTGATAACCCCACACATCCCTTGGACTAAGCGTGTGGGCTTTCCGACTTTGACGAGGACAGTGTCAACTCTTCGTCGGACGCACTCTGGCTTCATCCTCTCACCCTACCGCCCACCTGCAGGGTAGCGCACCGTCGCTGGTTTCGTTACCTCAGAGAATTGGAACTTTGATCATTCCACACATATTCTTATGAAGCAGTGTCACCATCTCCAATGTTCTCTGAGGTAGCAGGATTTTTCATTACCACGATTGTCCATGAGTTATGGAATTGCTACTTGCATGATATACTCAGTATGTATGCCAGACATATGTATCAAACGTAAAAAAAATATCTTGAATTGTCATCATTTTTTTCTGCCACAGATGCAATACCCGGAAACTCAACACGAGCTTATATGCACTAAACAAAAGTTAAGTGGTTACAGATAAAATATGCAGAAGTGTAAAGCAAAATAAAAGCATTTATAAAGTGTAAAGATCGTGGAAAAGAAGATTGTACCGTGAATAAATGGTAAAGTAGGCAAAGAAGACATTGAAGACGAAAGTAGTGAAAGTAATAATGATGATGAAGATCAGTAACAGTATGTACCGACAGAAAAAGATACCACAATACGTACGTTCAATCAAGGTGATCTGAATGATTTACTCAAAGACCTTGCGCTGCCAAAAGATGGAGCAGAATTGCTAGCTTCAAGACTAAAAGAAAGAAATATACTCTCCAAAGGAACGAAAGTTTCATTTTATCGTAATAGAGATGAGCCTTTCCGAAAATACTTTAGTGAAGAAAGAGACTTGGTCTATTGCAATGATGTTTATGGTCTCATGAATGAGTTAAAAGAGAATATATACGAACCCAATGATTGGAGGCTATTCATAGATTCCTCTTAACGTAGCCTCAAAGCAGTGTTATTACATAATACAAATGTGTATGCTCCTGTACCCGTAGCCCATTCGGTAACGCTTATGGAAAAATATGAAAATATTGAGATGGTTTTGAATAAGATTAAATACACAGAATACAATTGGCAAATTTGTGGGGATCTTAAGATACTCACAGAAATTCTGGGTCAGCAATCTGGTTTCACGAAGTTTCCATGCTTTCTGTGCCTGTGGGATAGTCGAGATCGCAGTAGTCATTATACTAAAAAAGATTGGCCAGCTCGAGTAACAATGCTAACTGGATCAATGAACATCATAAACAAACCCTTGGTTGAGCCTTCAAAGATTCTCCTTCCTCCTTTGCACATAAAACTTGGTTTAAAGAAACAATATGTAAAAGCTTCGGATAAGGAAGGACAATGTTACACTTACTTGGTTAAACAATTTCCAGCGTTATCTAGGGCAAAATTGAAAGAAGGTATCTTTGATGGACCTCAAATTCGTAAGTTATTAAGAGATGAATCAATCGTTAACACAATGTCCGAGAAAGAACGAGCTGCATGGCTGAGCTTTAAAAGCGTAGTTGAAATTTTTTTGGGTAATTACTAGAGTGGAAACTATAGGGAATTGGTAGTCGAAATGCTCAAAAACTATAAGAAATTGGTCTGTTTGATGGCTGACTAATGTTGGACATTAAAAAGAGAAAACACTGGCAATAGTAAAAAGCGCAAACGCGATCCACTTCACAGGTCATTTGAGGATAAAAGAGTAAGGAAAAGCAGATTGTCTTAGGTTATGGAGTTGTAGGGTTTTGCGATAATCGGATTTTATTGGGTAATGGGGTTATTGAGGTAAGGTCCTGAGCTATCTAAGGGTCTTGGGATTGAGTGGTTATGGGATATTAGAGATAGTTTTACAGATAAAGCAGTGTATTTTATGGTTTTGGTGGATTTTGAGGTATTTCTTGAGGTTCGAAAAAAATTCTGACGTGTGGGGGTTAATCGAGTTGCGGATTTGTTTTCAGCGGGAAAAAATACAGGGAATTCATGGCGCGTTTTAACGAAATTATATAGTTTACTACACGAAACACCTGAATTATACGATACATTTTCTAAATTTCACCTTCTTCTGACCTTGACTCTGACGTGACCGGGTCAAATGGACCACGGATTCAGATTCAGCGATCCCAAATCATATAGATATACTAGTTAACTTTGTTTGCGATTTATTTTCTGAACTTGGCCTGACCTTGACCCTCACTTGATCAGGTCAAATGGACCACGGATTCGGATTCTGCGACCCCAAAAACATTAAATTCATATGGTTTGGTCTACCGCGCAGGAAATTTTTTTTGTGGGCCTGTGTTATTATTTTATCCCCTAGGTTTTGACATCAACTGTATGTCCTTCAGGACATGTCGGAATCGCCTGTTTTCTTGAAAAGAAGAACTTTCGAAATCATTAAATTAGGTACGAAAATGATCATTGTCAAGGGGAAGCCGGTAGAGCATAGTTACCGGCAATTATTGTTTCATACTTATTTCGTTCATATTTCAATATTTCAACATTACTCAACTTGCAAGATATTATGATATTAAAATTTGAAAGAAAAAATATCTTAAGTGTATATGTCGGTAATTATCTATAACTCATCTGGCTTTTTTAAGGGTGAGTAGGACCAATCAGATTTTTAAATTAAATTATTGCAATAGAATTTTTTGCAACAACGACTTAAATAGTACATTATTATACTAGTACGATAAAGTGATTTTACCCTCGTATGAAAAGGTTACACGAGCATGAAATCTATTTCTCACTCATGCGCCCTTAGCTCCAGCGCTTTTTTTCCGCGTGCAATTTATGAAAATAGACAATTAAGATTATCTCAAGTATAAACAAAAACATCCGTCGACGGGCCGGTGTGACGGCACAGTCTCTCCATAGTAGGAAAAATACTTGGGGGTGGCTGTTTTTATTAACTAAACAATTATCATTAATAAACATTCCAGAGATAGAGATAGAGAGAGAAATAGATAGATAGATAGATATTCTTTTATTTGTATAAGTATACAAAAATGACATAACAATTGAATATAACAATACATTTCAGTTAATAACTTTTACAATAATACGTTTTATCAGTCTTATAGGAAATTGCATTCAGTCTTTCTATGATATCACAGGCATAATAACTTGATCAGTCTCAGAATCAGTCTTAAAATATGCCTCAAACCTTATAAGTAATATCACA
>UELU01136480.1:0-23457 GCA_900490025.1 Megastigmus dorsalis | reverse complement strand
ACTTGGACATTGTCATCGGTGACCCTGTACACCTAGACATCGAGTACGACCGAATTCCACCTAGGCATTATTATCGGTGACTCTACACATCTAGACAGAGTATAATATGATATTAATATATATATATACACATTTGACAATTGGAAATAAGTATATAGGAAACTGACTATTATGCGGAATATCTCCAGATTAAAAACATATTTTCTCCGTTAATGAAAAAGAAATTTTTGCTTCTTGCCAAACAGTATATTTTACTGTCAAAACAGGAGAAACTCCTTTTTTCTGACCGTAAAAACAACGCATTGAGAAGTGCGGAGGTATTGCTTAAAAAAACAGCAGTCTCTCCTTTTTTTAGATGGAATCTTTACGCATTTTTCTAAACGTAATTTTAACCTCCCAAAAACAGTAGTTTCTTCTTTTTATTTTTCTCCGTGTAGAAATTCGATTTATCGTGGTAATAAAAATATTGTCACGTATGATAACTGTGACGAGAGAACCTTTCGCTCTATGTGGATTCTGTTTTGTCCGACTCTCTGGTAACTTCATCCGGAAAGGAATTTGTGAGGGTGGGTTAATAAAATGACGTGAAGACTGGAGATCTTTACACTGCGTTTATTCACGATACGTCGAGTGGTTCTAGTTGCGTTGCGCGGCGATCGGTCAGTCGTTCCTCGTTCAGATGTTGGGTCGTTCTCCTCGATGTGGCCCGATGGGGCTGCTCATATTGTGCTTGATTGGAGGTGGTGGAGATGGTAAAAATCGCCTCGTGCGATTTTTTGTACAATCGGCATTTTTACTGTTGCCGGGTGAAAAACTGCTGCGCCAATGAATAAAATAATAGGACGGCTCGGTGTCCTGTGTAACAATATATATTATATATATGGATACGCATCAATAATATAGCAATATTTTATTGAACATGAATGTTATAAAAATATAATCTTTTAACATTGCAATAATACATTGATCATGTCATTTGGCCAACAGGAATGTCAAATTTATCTATTAACAATTCAAGCATCGGCGATTGCCTTTGCCATATATAAATGAAAGAGTATTTTTATATAAAATATATTTTATTGACTGTTACCTGAAATAATTTAGAATTTCATTTTAAGTAATACATGATCAATAAAATCCAAATATTCGAATATATTTATAACGTATCATGAGCAGAATTCACACCAGTACTTGGACATGTAAAAGAAGTATTAATTATTATAAAAATAAATTATAAAACCGAATAAGAAAATTGAATTAGTGTTTATAATACTATTGACTATTTGAATCTTTTGAAATTTTATTAGTTTCATACTCGATATGTTATAAATAAATTGTTTGAACTTATGACTTCAATAGCAATAACAATAACGTAATTTAACTCGATTTTGTATATTTTTAAGAATTATATATATTGCAATAAATTTTTATTCTATATATTTACATGTATAAGTAATAATTTTATTTAATAGCTAATATACTATTAATCAATATTTTTAAGTAAAAACTGATCAAAATATAATTATTTAATGTAAACTTACTTGTCCAAGTATACCTCTAAAATGATTAATACCTGGACAAGTGTCTCGCTATTGTCCAACTTGAGCTGTATTGCACTGATCTGTAGTAGGTCGTACATGGACATGTACTCTAAAAAATGTTTGGACATTATTTTAATAAAAAAATCATTTTAAAAAGTAAGAGTGTAAAAAATAGTGCAAGTACTAACTTAATTCATGTAATTTATGGTTGGAAAATTACGGGGGAACAATATTATTAATTCAATTTAATCCTTAAAGATAACGTTCAAATGTTCAAGTTTTATTTTTAAGGATGGCTAAAGTTCAGCCAAAGAATGTAAGTAGTGTTCATCAATGAAAAAAAAAACAGTTATTCAATGGAATATTAACAAAAAGAAGAAAAGTGAAAAAAAATTATACTCTTGACAGTCTGCAAGCTGCAATTAATGCAATGGGTAATGGACAAACTTTGCGACAAGCTGCTCACAATTTTGGAGTACCAAAAAGTATACTTTTCTTAAAGTCTAAGAATCCTCTTCCTTTTGAATTTAAGGCCCATCAAGTGTACTTAGTGCAGACGATGAAATGAAATTGTGCAGTGGATTATATTTTGTGCAGACACTGGTTTGCCTGTGACTGCAACCTTATTAATTTTTAGCGAAGTTTTGAAAGAATATCGTAAACTTTAGTACCAATTTTCTTTCCGTGTACATTAATTACTAGCGCAGCAACTAGCCCGCAAAGTAGCTGTTTCTCGCACGTATTCAGAAGCTTGCTTATATTACTCTCCCTCCGGTTCATCTTTTTGTTCTATAATTCACCTTTTACATAATAAATTTCAAAGTCACATTAATTAAAATATTATTTTTTTTTGTACGTCCAGTATGTCAAGTAACATGCACCCACTCACTTATTTACACACATACCCACACGTCCACCCACTAATCCTAATTAATTTATATTTAGATTGAGAGGTGTTGAAATAATAACTGTATATTGATAGTTAATTTTTTTCTATTACACCTACTCCTAGAAGCCCTCTCGAGTTAGAATTTTATTCTATGGAGATTTGAAATAGAATCATATTGTATCGAAGTTTGAATTTGAATTTAATTGCACGGAATCTTCAGTTAGAATTATAATGTTCCGGCGGTTGAGTTAGCATTATATGAATAGGAAGCGTCAATATAGTAATCAGAGCCTGATTTCATCCTTAATATATACTCGTATATATCAGAATTACCGTTGTATGTCAGAAGTTATTGTGGTCGAGTGATAAGGTAAGAGCAGACTAATAATTCTAAGGACTAGATTCGAGTCTCGACAGGGTCGAGTTTTTTTATTTTTTATTTTGTTACTTTCATTAATTTCTTATTCTGATTAAATC
Organism: Megastigmus dorsalis; assembly: GCA_900490025.1. NCBI lineage: Eukaryota > Metazoa > Arthropoda > Insecta > Hymenoptera > Megastigmidae > Megastigmus > Megastigmus dorsalis. The sequence continues at coordinate 20,550 of UELU01136480.1, read as the reverse complement.
TGATTAATTTTTATAACAAAAACGCGGATTAATGTAGGGTCCCAAATGAGGACCTCATATGGGGTCCCATAGGCGTTCCAATATGGGGTCTCCTGTTGGGTCGCATAGAGGGTATCATATGGGGTCCCGTAGATGGTCCCTCAGAGGGTCCCACATGCGGTCCCATATGGGGTATCGTATGGGGTCCCATAGATGGTCCCTCAGAGGGTCCCACATGGGGTCCCATATGGGGTATCGTATGGGGTCCCATAGGAGGTCCCATATGGTAATTTTCAATACGGAATACTTCGTCAATAAAATCCAAATACATGTATACATTTGCTGCAACATCAGGAGTACCGTTTGCACATTCTTTACCGCCTGATTGAATGAGACCTATTAAAATCACGTTTACACCACCTGCGTGATTTAAATAGGAAACTAAAGGACCACCACTGTCACCCTGGAATATTACAAATGAATTAAGTAATAGTAATCTAAAATTTTAAAAAATATTGCCAATCCCAGTTTAAGATAAAGCTTTAATAAAATTTGTTCAAGAATATTATATATTAAAAAAGACAGACTTACTTTGCACGCCCCTCTCCCAAAGCCTGCAAATGTACACATTTCATAAGGTGCATTATAATAAACATCTTTATGAAGATGTATGCATTGTTGAACAGGCAGAATTCGAGTGGTAAGTTTCTGTAAGTTATCTGGTTCTATATTTCTAAGTGTCAGTCCCCAACCAGCAAGGGTAACAAATGAGTTATCAACTGGCTGCCATATTGGTAGTAAAACCATTTTCACTCTTGAATTCGGCGATATTAAATCAATTCTTTCTTTTAACTGTAATAAGAAATAACTAAGTGAATAATTGTTAATTAGAATTATTGAATTATAAAACAATTAATGTGTACTTTATTCTTATTAAAGGGTTTTGAATAAATTTAATTCCTCAACTGATGTATAGACAATGTTAATCTCAAAGGTTTTATTTAAAAATGCATTAGCTACATTTTCTCCTAAAAATATTTGAATTTTTGAAAAAGAAAATATAAATAAGTAAATTATAACCGTCAATATGAGAAAGCCATGGTTTCCAGGTTTCTTCTTGGACCACATGTTGTAGTCATATAGCTTTGCTATATGGTATACCAATGGCTTCATGGTTTTACTGTTAGTACCGGCAACAACAATTGAGTTTTTTATGGTATTATGTTCATTGATGCAATGCGCAACAGTAATTACATGTCTATCACTAATTATAGTACCTCCGCAACGGTGGTGATTACTAACTGCATTCCGTAATGATACGAGGAATGGAAATTCATTCTCTCTAGCATCGTCTCCGTGAACTATTGCATTACATGTAACTCCTAAAAATTTTTGAGATTTAATTGAGATAATTAATAAATCTTTTCTCAAAAGGATAAAAATAAAAATAAAAATAAAAATCACATATGTAATAATTTATATAAATTAGTAAAATTTTTATTTATAATTTTGAATACCCAAATCCCTTTTACATTTAGGCTATACATATAACTGCAGCTTTCATTAATTTTCTGGCTTCCTAATTTTAAAATCCCACTAGCATTAACATTATTAGAAAATCATGTAAATGATTAAACATAATTACGCAATAATATTGCAAATTTGATCTTAATTAATTAATTTAAAATAAATCAATCAGCTATCACAGTAATTAAAGTTCATTACTCGACTTATTCATTAAGAGAGTTGATATACAACTTACCCACAGAAATAAGAATTATTAAAATAACAAAATACATGTTCAACTGATGCACAGAGATGAGAAAAATTTAAAATGCTTATTAAGTCTACTATGATTTCATGTAAATATCATTATATACTCGAAGAAGTCGGGAAACTATATAATTTTATTACTGTAGATATTCGATTTACGATGGTAATAAAATATATATATATATATATATATGTGTGTGTATACGCAATAATAATGGAAAAATATTTTATTGAACATGAATGTTATAAAAAGTATAATTGTTTTAAAATTATAATAATACAATGGTCTATTTGACATATATCAAGCATCGACGATTACCTTCGTCATATATAAATGAAAAAGGATTTCTAAACAAAATTTATATTATTAAATTTTGCCTGCAATAATTTAGAATTTCATTTTGATGTAATACATGATTAATAAAATCCAAATATTCGAATATATTTCTAAACGTATCATGGGCAACATTTACGCATTTACGCCAGTTGTTTGAACAATACTTATCAAGACTCCTTTGAAAATTATAGGACTATAAGTAGTAACATTAACTTTATTATTTTATTATTTTACTATATAGGTACCAAAATACTCAAAATTCAGGTTAACAGTTTAATTTTGGATAAAATTTATTCGAAGCCGGACTTACTTGACAAATGCCCTTATTTGATGAGCTTGTGTATGAACATATTTGATAAGATGAATAGTTCTCGAGATTTGCATAAAGTTTTTTACAAAGTGTAATATATATTTGCTGTTCGATTTACAATTGGTTCTACTAGGATAACTGATTTGGCAGGTGGTGAATTTTACTTGTAAGTATTACATTAACTAAGTTAGTGAATGCACCATGTCAATTATATCTACGTACAGATGGCGCTTTGAAATTCGGAACTCGCAAGTGACAAGAATTTCCCTCGGTTAGTAAGTATATACGGAAATTTATTATTAATAATTATTATGCGAAATTGTATGTAAGGTATTTCGATAGATATTTCATGATTCCTGTCTGTATTTCAACGTTATTATAATCACTATTCATTGATATAGATGTATCTATTACATATAAACGTGTTTTATGGTTTAAAGTTATCGGATAAAAAATTTATTTCACATTCCCGGTTTCTTTTTCCTTTGTGAGCTATTTTCTTTAAAATCATTTGTCACTGAATCCTCTTCTACCTAGAATATATTACTAGATCTTTCTTTTTTTCTTGCACTTTTGTTACAATGTTTCGCTTTACAAAACGATTAGGTATACCTTTAATGAAAATAAAATATTTCTAATATAATGAATGATAAATTTATATTATTGATTTTATTTTATTCGTTTTAACAGTATACCTTTCTGTTTTAGTTTTTTTATCTATCTTTAGATAAAATAAATTGAATTACCATATAAAAAACTTTCATGGATATGTAACACCTTCAAGTTTAACCGAAAATACCTATAATTTGGAATATAAATTGAATTAACTTTTTTATTTTCAAGGTGGGGACTATATAAATATTGTTATTCATTATATGTTACATAGTAATAAATAAATGAACAACTTTAGCTTTCTTTGTTAGAGTAATAATTAGTAGACTTCGAGTCTGTCTTATAATGCCAATGGATTATAGCAATTTTTAATTGATTTCCTTGTAGTATTTATTACACTGTTTTTTCCATGTACACTACATAATATTTAAAGTTTAATTCATTGCATATCATATATTCGTGCAAAACTGTCACGACATATGTGAACAAAAATTTCAATAAAAACTTAAACAATACCGTTATTTAGTCCATATTTTTAAGCTACAATGATTATTAGCGAAAAATGAGTAAATTAATCATAAAAGTTTATGTATTGCTTACAAGGGAAAGTGCGACAAATTTTCCATTCAGAAGTTGGGAGCGCGCAAGTGGCCGAATTTTCCAACACAGAACGATAACTTCTCTTTCCGTCGTTGAATGTTTGACGAATCATGCCTTAATGAGATTCCAATTTTTAACGGGATGACAAAATTTAATTTATTAGAATATAGAATTTTGCTAATGGTTTATATCTTAATAATAAAAAAAAAGAATTAAATTCAAATTTTTTAAATTATTTGTCTCATTTCTTACGATAATGTTTTTAAATTAACTATTCTGCAGGTGTGCTGAAAAAAACACTTTGGTTGTGAGATCCGAAGCTTTGGACACTACAAACAAAGTGTATGGACAAATATCAGCCTTCCCAAGCTTGATTGGTTGTCACAACCAATCAATGGTTGGGAGGGCTTTGGTTGTGGCATCTAAAGTTTTGGAGATCCAAAGTATATTTGACAATCTTGCTAAGCGACAACCATTCGCTTTGGTTCTAACATCTAATGCTTTAAATATTGTAACTCTTAATTATGTATAAACAACCTACAGGTAATTGTAGCAATAATTTGCAGCATATTACAAGTAACAAAAACTATTTTTTATTTTTGAAACAATATTTATTGCAAGGAATGCCGAAGCGTGAAAATAAATTATCAATTAGCCGGTGTACAATCGCAGGGTATGGGAAATGGAGTTTTTTACTGAAATAATTTGTGATGGTTCAGTTTTTGTACTTCGTAGGAGAAATAATGGTTGTCGAACCATAATGTATCAAAAGACTTACAAACAAGGAAAAATGTGGCGAGTTTGTATAAGCGTTATACGACAATAATATTTGGATATCATCACATGCACAATTTAATTAATTAGAGTGTAATTTAAAATAAATATTATGAATGCTCTTATAATTAAAAAATTCAGTATGATATATAATGTTTATAGAGATCGAATTCAATCAAATATACATTTATAAAAACGAAAAGGATAGGTACATAATATTTCACACAATTATTCTGCAATACTGGAACATTCCCAATCCTCCGTCTCCAATTTTTCTGAAATTCAGATATGTTGTAGTTTATCGAAAAATAAGAGACACGTGGTTTTTTTTATCGGCGGAAAAAGCGGTTTAGGGGGTGAAAATCACTCTCAAAAGTCACCCTAAAAACAGTGTCACAGCAATATCTTTCGTTATAATTAATGTTGAAACAAATTGGGAATAATTTCTTATAAAAAAGACAACAAAACCAGATAGTTTTCGTTCTGGGGGGGTGCAACCCCTACGTTGTATAGGGGAAAAATGATATTTTTCGAGTTTATTTTTCGTGAAAATAATTATACTTACCTCGGTTCAAATGTATTTTTTAATAATATTCCTTAACTCGGTATGTAATAAGTACATTTTTCATTTTCGCGAACCCATTAAATCCCATACAATTTACAACGCATACAACGAATTACAGTAATTGAAATGCTATATACAACAATATATCAGACCATCCCTTCCATTGCGTAAAAAGCAATTAAGTTCTGCAATCGATTCGCGTAACGCACGTCAAACAAAATATGTTAATTACTCTCGTTATTTTTCAGTTCACCCTTCCTCCCATATTTCTATACAATATTTTCCAAATCAAGCCCTTTGCGATAATTAATTAACTTTCGAATAAAACCATTACATATAATTAACACAATTCATTCTTGACTTTGATCAAACATTAATTTCAATAATAATTACACCAATAGAGATCGATATAAAGCAATGCGTTTTGTAAACGTAACAACGTCAACGATTCCTTCATTGACAAATTGATCGCGGAGAACCGCAGTGTACGAAACTCATTACCGTTCGAAATAACGTCTTGAGCTCGAAGCCGGCGCCGCGCGAGTATAAAATATTCCCCGCTACTCTTCGCAGTTGCTGCGCGCGCGCGCGCGAAAACTTCTGCCTTGGCACATTTATACGGAAAAGTTGTATGTTGCCTTCTCTCGAGCATTTTATATCCGCGCCCAGGAAACGCGAATTACACCCCATCCCTGCGGGTAGACAGAGAGAGAGAGAGAGGGAAAATAAGCATATACATAAATGCAATTCCGCGCCGCTCACAGTCTGCTTCCGCTTCTTACTCAAAGTTGCATAATAAGGAAACGAGAGAAAAACGTGGATAGGAAACGCGAGGGGCTGAAACGTGGCGAATCACTCCAGCGGACTTAATACGTTTATATTGGGAGATGAAATTTGCCTCCCTTCTTTTCTATTCGTCTCTCTCTTTCTTTATTCTCTGTGTGTGTGTGTGTGCAGCGAGAGCGTGAAAAACGGCTTTTCATCCTTTTTGCCTGCATAAAATAAGGATGATTCTTAAAGCGACAATGCGATTGTTGGATTACTCAAAGTAACGATTTTTATTGAAATAATTTCAGTTGAGCTTTAACGGGTTTTAAATTGCGTTATAGATCTTTTTTGGCTGGCAGTTTTAATCGTTAATGCGTGCACCGAAATCCCAATTTGGAATTGAATCTAAATAAGAAATATTGTCGTTTTCCTATAAAAAAAGAAAACCCACTTGTTGATAAATATTACAACGATTAAATATCACTTCCGCGAGTTCAATTTGCGTACAAACTATCCCTCCTTGCATACACAAATCTAAATTAAAAATACAATTTTCTCAGCTGGCAACCAGCAGAACGGAGCACCGCTGCAGCAGCTTCCCTTTCAAATGCAAACTGTGCCATTTACCACATAAAAAAGACTTTTTTTACCCCCCTCCGTGCGCAACAAAAAGAAAAAAAGGAACATTGCCGCTATACCGCATGAAAAAGTCTTACTCCAAGGTAAAGCAAAGGTAAAGGTAAAAAAGAAAAGCAGCTAACGCGTCGCATATGCACGCGCATAATCTGCAGGTGGTCGAATGAAAAGGAGTTTTATACGGTGCACTCGCGACGAATAAAAAAAAAATCCTCCATCTCAGGCGTATCGAGCGAAGCGTATATTCGTTGTAAGCTTTCTTCCCGCGGTAGTGCAGATAAGAGATTATCCTCGTGTCCCTTTTTTTCTCCTGCAAGCTGTGGAATCGTCATCTGGCATACAGGGAGACTAAGTAATTCGATTGTACCTGCACATGCACATGTGTCATTGTGCGACTTCCGATTGCGGCTTTGCTTTATATAGAGTGTTATATTGGATTCGAGCGATCGATCGCTATACCTATACTCGCTTCGTTCGCCGTTGGTTGATTATAGTGGTGGAGAAAATGAGGTTTCGTCTGCAGTGTGTATAAATATATGGTTTCGAGTGGGAGACGAATTTCGACGTGTATTTCGAAGAATTTTAACCATATTTTCGGATTCTTTTGCTCGGACAGCTCAATATAAAATCCAGTTCCTCCGCATGCTGCCTCCGTTTTCTCACATTTGCTCCAAATCCGAATCCAAGCTCGGAATCAAGTTATAAATGCATCGCAACCGCTCATTTTCTCATAATCAATCTGAAGCAAATGCAAACCCATTCTCGATAGAAACACGGATCTAACTAACAGTCAAACTCGTGAGAAATACAAAAAACACTTTCGGCACCCGTTGCAAGCGAAAAGCGCCTCCTGCACAAAGTCAATAAACTCGCAACTCTAGTCTCTCTCTCTCTCTCTCTCTCTCTCTCTCTTTTCTTCTCTTTTATAAAACCTGCACACTGTGATATTACTATTAATTATAAGACTGACTTACTGTGATAATTCTCTAGTATTTAAGACTCTGTAATAGCGACTGTGATATCACCGACGAATAAGTGTGCAATATTTTATTTTATATTTTATATTTTACATTTTATATTTTACATTTTACATTGTTTTATCTGATATAAATTTGTATTATTACATTTTTATATAATTTTGTAAGAAACTTGCAAATAAATTCATATCTATCTATCTATCTCTATCCTCTCGACTCTTATGCAACAACGATCGCGCGAATGCGGTCAGTATTCAAACACATCAAAACCTAAACAAACGCAGCTCGCGCAGCTATCGTCTATTCCGTGTCGGGCGTGTGCAGCGCAACCGAGAGAAAAAAAATACGAAAACACGGCAAGAGAGCACTCGAGAAAACAAACGCGCATGGCCGCATGACACGGCGGAAAAGAAAATCCAAGTGGATACTGAAGGGACGAAAAAAAAGTGTTACCGCAGAGCTGCTGCTGCATGTAGTCGTGGTGCATCGTTGAATAATGTAGCTTACCTCGGTGAATCTTGTACTTTCATGCTTCGCGTGCAGTTTTTTTTATCGTTTCGCCCTTATGGCTTTATATATATATATATATATACTATTATAGTGTCTTTTCATCCGCTGCCAAATCAATTACTAACTTGCTTTTATCGCGTTTTCGAAAAAAAAAAGAGATCTTTTCGTTCTCGCTGAGATTCGAGTAAGTATAACGTCACAAATGGATGTAGCGAGGTATTACGAATAAGCTGAGGCAACTCGAGAGACACAATAACGGTAAGTATGTAGATTCGTCTATTGGTGCATTGACGGCATAGCAAGAACTTTGAACGAGCTTATATCCGAGTGATGCGTTTCGGATGAAAGCTGCGTCTTGGAAGGATTTACGGGGAACGTACGGGAAGTTTCCGAACTTTAAGATGATCCCCAAGCTTCCCGGACACAGTGCAGTCTTTATGATGGGTTAAGCGTGCGTATACAACGAAATCGAAGGAAGTTTTAGAAACTTGAGAGATCAACTGCGTTGTACACCCGCAATCTTTCGTAACTAATAAATGTACTGAAATTCGGTAATGGACCGATTATGTATTTCTATAAGCGTAAGGGAACGGTTTTTTCAACCTAAAGTGAAAGATCGCGACTCGAAAAGAAAATCGATATAGAATGTTTTACTCCAGTGCACGAATTCAAAAGAGATTTCCATAAAGCACGGAAGTGAATGATCGTGCGGTTATAACGAGCAAAAATTCCGATCTGCACTAATTGGAGCTTCCGCTTAATTACTTTGTGAGCGATAAGAATGGGCTGGCACTCTATATATCTATTGAAAAAACTTGGATAAGATATAGGTTTTCACAGAGATGCAACTGTGAAATGAGCGCAGAAGAGAGATAGACACAATAGGTCGATATGAATTTATTTGTAAATTTCTTACAAAATGGAAAAGCACTAATACAAATCAAATCGAATAAAATACAAAATATTGCACACTTATTGTCATTGATATCACAGTCGCTCCCAATATTTACCAAATCTTAAATACTAAAGAATTATGACAGTAAAACAGTCTGATAATTAATAGTAATATCCCAGTGCGCGGTATACATAAATCAATTTGTTTGAAGCAAATAAATTTACAAAAACGTCTTAAAATTTATCAGCTAAGGAACTAAAATTAGACGCAGTCATACTAAAGACATATCATCCACTCCTCTCACTCATCCCTTAAATACACTCATACCGAGAGAGAGTGAGCAAGGAGAAATAATAGTAAGGAAGCTGAACGAAAACATCGTTATCGTTCACGTTTTTACCCATCGATTATCACTATCTAATTCGCTCATTATCCCAGCTAATTATCCAACATTATTTATAATGCCATCGATATCAATCATCACCCGACCGAATTAAAGTGCGCATTCTCTTATATCCCCGAATATTCCTTTGAAAATTCACCAGCCAAAACCGTGAAAACCTAGAAAATCCGCAAATCCTCGTATATATATATACAGCAGCCCTTCAAGCGCGCGGTCGCGAGACAAAAAGCGAAAGGAAAAGTCAGCGCACCTTCGCAAAAGAGCAAAGAGCTCGTGTACAAGGCAGCTGCGTGTGCATATATACGTATATAACTTACGAGAAGAGAGAGGTATAGAGAGGTAGAGAGAGAGAGAGAGATGGAGGGGTAGAGCAGACGCAGAGCGTCGCGGCGCGCGCGATCTTATCCACGCAGGCGCTGAGACCTGCTGGCGAGCTCTCTACTGGCGTCCCTATGCGCCGCCGCCGCCGCCGCCGTCGCCACCGCCGCCGTTACCGCCGCTACTACAACTGCATGGACATCGCAGTAGGCTCGAGGTGAGCCACCTCGACGGACGGTTGGCTTGTCGCTCGCTCCCAAACGTCAATATATATATATATATAAGATCCGCTTCTCCCTATCTGCGCGTATATATGTACACATCGAGTGGCTGATTATATAGCGAACTGTAATACCGCGCACGTGCTTTCTCGAGACATACACACACACACACTCTCTCTCTCTCTCTCTCTACCCTGTGTTTTGCAGCTTTTTCGATCGTCGACACACTCTAGCTTAATCTGTGACCGGATCTATAGTGCTTGTGGTGGGAATTATTTGTGCCTAAATGGTTTTTTGCTTTCGCTCTATCTTTCGGTGGTTCTTATGTAGTGCGTGTATTCGAGAGTCTTGAGGAGCGTGTGGACAGCAGCAGCCACTGATATAATATGTGTGAAGCTGATGAGTGACGTTCGGTGCTGATTATCGCGGCCAGACGATGCGCGACTCTTTTCCTGATAGACGTGTGTGACGGATTCTTTTCTTTCTTTTTTCTTTATATGTATATGTGGTGGAGATGGCTTTTTTCTCGTGCCGTCCGAGGATGGACCAGTTGTGCAGTGCATTGATTAGTTTATAGCTGCGGAATAAACGGCTCGTTCGATATCGAATGGTAAATGCCTTTTTTTTTTGTTTCTCGAGAGACAAGTTTCAGTTTTCTTAGCGATAAGCTGAGGGATACGAAAGTTGGAAGCCTGTCTAAAGTTTCGCTCGATTTTTTCGCCCAAAATTCATTCGGAAAGACGCGATAAATCTGATATTATATCTGACGTGGCGCAAAGGTAGCCAAGGGTTAACTTCGTCTTACATTTATCGCCAATTCTCCGTGGATATCTGTCTATGTCTAACTCGCTTTGAAATATATACCGTCGTAATGAATTGATAACGATAGCTCGATATAAAAGATGCGTTTTATAACAGGCTTATGATTGAAAATTCGAAGCAAGGTTCCCCCCTCCGAATTGCAATGTTGATGTTTGGATTCGGAAATATTTACTCATCATTGTGCATTGTTTTTACTTCTTTTCTACTGATTACCGATTAGCGAGCGTGGACGAAGGGAAGAAAGTTAGTTATTTAAATGAGTAGGTGAGAAGTTTTCTCATAAGAGTGCTTTAAGTCATTTGCTTGCAGGCGTCGGTTAAGCACGTGTAATCTTTTAAAGTATTATATACAAGTATTCTGCTGTCGTTCCTTTTCTGTTTATACAAACTTTACAAATTGGAAAAATATGAAATTTCATAATGGTGTGCCGCGTTTTCGTGCGATATATACACTTTAAAGTGACGTGAAGTTTTCATTTAATAAAAGAATCGCATAAATATTAACCGGTGATTTATTTTTAAATACTGTTAAGTTTGTAAAGCAGAGCACGCTGAATAAAATACCGCATAACACGATGCACTAAGTAGATAAAGCTCGAATAAAGTCAGACGTCAGAATTTTTAACGAATACACACTTATGCAATCATACATTCAACTTCGTAGACTTTAACGATACACCGTGCCGATATATATAAATATAAAGCTGCTGCAGATGAATTCCCAGCTACATATAGACTTTATTCAAATGTAGACACACGCTATGCCGAAGTTCAAATGTTGATGCAGGCATCGCACGCTACCATTTCATGTAATGAAACATATATATATATATGTATACATGGGGCGCAGTGATCATGTGCGTGTGTCGCGGCTCTCTTTTCTTCGTCCACTTAATCCCCGCATTCATAATTTACTTTTAATACGATCCTCGAGCTCTAATTAATATTTGAGCTCGGCTTAACGGACTCGGCGTTTGGAAAACTAACCGTGCTCCGAGGAAGTTTTAATACACCGTGTTTTAGAAATATTAAAATATGTCCAACATTCATTGTAATTCCTAGGGCATCGATGATTTTTCTAGCAGGGGATAATGTTCTGTGCGCGAAGGCAACAATTTCCGTGTGCAAATAGGGAGGATACGACATCATTCGGAGATTTATTCCAAAAGGTCTCATGTATTCCTCGTTTTTTGTTTGTTTGTAAAGTGGATTCGGGCGTAAAAGTTGAACGTTAACTGGTGAAAGTGCCGATAGACGAGGATCTTCCCTGCAATAATGATCTTCCAGCTGCAGCAGCAGCAGTCGAGCGTCTTGGGGATGTTGACAAAGAGCTTTGTTTCGAGAGCCCGACTCCTCTAATCGATCTCGAGATTGCAGCTACTCCTACCCGTCAAGGTATATATAAGAATTCTTCGCAATACTGCTTCTTTTTTTTCCCCTCTCTCGATAGTTGAATGTCCATTGTTCGCGATTTTCTTACTTTTTTTTTTGCACTTGCGGGATTTTATCGAAGGCTTACGGAGCGATGAGTCTCGCAGTTTTTATGTCGCGCTTTAAAAAAAATTTGAGGAAATCCAACTTTTGTGGGCCATCAAAATTCGATTTAACGTTTGTTTTTTTTTTATTTTAATCGTATCCTGCGTAATTGGAGAATCGGAGGAAGTAGGTGATTGAATAAACTTGTTGTAATTTTATCATTGTAATATGCTTATAGACGTGTGAAAATATGCGATTCAAAACCAACGTGAAAATAATGTATATTGTCTTACAATAAATGTATTTTTATCGTCGCGAACGTGTCGAACAATTTGAAAGATACATTGCGAAGAATTTATAAATACTCTCGACCGTTTAATAATTCAATGTCGTTAAATTTAGTAACACGTGTTAACAAGTCTCGTGGCATTTTACGTTAAATCAACATGTCACAGAATATTTAACGCTGATTCACGTATTCAAAAATAAAACACCTTCCTTTCGCTCTCTAATCCGCATGGTTTTCAAATCGCAACGGTTTGTAATACGATAAGAGTTACGGTTCGTGAGGATTCCATTACTCAACAATTCCATATCTTATTGCAATTTATAATTCTGACAAAGAAGTTTGCGAAAATGTGGAATAGGCACGAATGTTGCATTTTATCACGTATAACCAGAAGGCGATTCATTTATATTACACGAATCGATGAAAACAAAAGTGACACTGCAACCACGACAGAAGGTGCACCGTGACACACTGTCATTGAAGGCATCCAAATATACATCCTCGGCGTAAAACACATAAAAACGCGGCTATTTTATTTTAACCCCTCAGGCCCCAAGTGTCGCGGGATCCAAAATAAACCGGAATACTTTTTTTTATCGCCAAACTTTCTCGCTCTTGCCGCGCCAATGAGTAACGTCCAGAAAAGAAAAGAGAAGGAAAAAGTGTGTGTGACCGCTCTGCAGACAGAGGAATAATTAAAAATAGACCCTGCGAGCATGTATCCTCTCTCTCTCTCTCTCCCTTTTCTCGTGAGTAACAAGAGCCCGCGTCGAGAAAGAAACACCGAGCGGCTGCTGCTGCTTCACTCGCTAATCGATGTGCGGAGAAGGCGCGCCAAGTTAAAGTTACACTTTGCCGAGGTGGACGCGTGTGCAGTCTGTCCGCGGCTTCGTGCTCGATTAGCTATTGCTAATTGCCGAGAAAATCGACGACTGTCTGCGGCGCGCAAAATAAAAGAGCGATTGAAAGGTTTGCTTTGTTGTCATTTTAGGCACCGAATAGTACGAAGATGATGTAAGCTATAGTATACCAAATGTGGGTTTGATACAGACGCGAAAGCGCAGATTCGGTACGGAATTCATGCTATTATTACGAGATTGCACTATCGCAAACTTTTCAATTTATAATACACCAATTTAAAGTTAATTTAGCTGCGAGGCTCGGAAATAAAAGTCTGCTCTGATAAAATTGGAGTTTCTGGTCTGAAGCCCAAGTACATATATGCTACGGGCATGTTTGTATAATAACGTTAATTTCACTAGGAAATTCACAATGGAGCTTAGAATCTCAAGGATTTGGCCATAGCTCTAGATTAAATTTGTTGCCTTTCGAGAATGTAGATTGCTCTTTTACTATGGCTAAAATTGAAAATTCAGGACGTCGAGCGTCTGACAATAACTTCATATTATTCCAATTACCCGTTTTATCGTGGGATTCGCTAAAACATGTCGGATATCAATAGCGTCGTGAAAAAATTCACGGTATCGCAAAAAAATTATAATCATTTTCATTTTATATTTAAGCTCGACTCACCGGCTGCCCGTAAATTAAAATTTTACGAACTTTTTGCTCGAAGTATATTGCAATAACGCGGCGAGATAGATATACGAAAGGTGATAATGAATAGCTACGCTTACTCTACTTCATTGAAAAAAAAAAAAAAAACTAAAAGGAGGAAATTTGCCACGCACTTTGGCGCCGCTCGCGAAATTTAGTATAAATTCTTTTTTCTTTGTCCACGTCGAGGCTCGCTCGGTTCGACGGGTTTCGCGCTTCAATTATAATTTTTCGCTATTCCCTTTGTTACAGCGCAACTATATGACACCGCTTCAGCGGCAGAAGCGAGTGTCGGATTAAAATTCGAGAACAAAAGTGCTTGCAGGAGCCGAATTACACGTTGAGAACTATATTCCTTCTTTTTCTTGAATTTTTCATTAAAAAGGAATGTTGTTCACTCGGCTTTTAATACGCACATAAAATTTGAGTAAAGCTAAACCTTCATAGAGATATATAACTTCAAATCACTCAAAGTCTAAACCCTTCCAACTGACATATTATGACAAACTTCTTAACCGATAACGTTTGCACATGGAGTCAACTCGACTCCAGACACGATTCTATTCTTTTAATCTCAAAATAATTGCTTCCAGGTTATTTTAAGAGTAACCGATGGTTAAATTCTTAGCTTATATAATATCAAAATTTGCGCATAAAGTTTGAGTTTTGGGGTGAAATATGCTAGAAAAAAGGGATTTTTTAATTATTTTCAAACATTCAAAATATTCCCCTTCCAACAAGTATGCTAAAGGAAAAGAGATCCAAAATGATCCTGTTAAGTAATTCTTATAAGCGGTAGACGTTAAGGGTAAATCCCTTTCCCTATTAATACATTTAATACATCAATAAAAACCTTAAAAGTAAAAATAATCAGCTCTACACATTTTACAACCTATGCATAAAAATGTCAATAGAGCTAGACCGCACCGACGAAATGGTAGACCGCAAACTCTTGCTTAAAGACACACCTCATATGCACGGCGTCGAAGCAAGCTCGAGAATGACATCGTATCCGCAACTTCTGCATAGAGCGAGCATATATAAAACCGGCAATAATCGTTCGAGGCCACGGAAACAGCCTCGTGAAAACTGAAAATTGTCTACGTCGCAGCGGACAAGGGATAGTATTAAAGTTGGGGCGATGCGAGACGTTCGGTAGCATACTCCGAGGCTCCTACATGGGTTGCGAGTGCATTTTCACGGTGTGCCATGCAAGATGAATAATAAAACGCGGTCGAGCGGCTTAATAAAATCAACGTGTGTTGTGGAATCGCGAGAATTAGAGGTGGGGAAAAATTCCATCGGTACTGGATTGGTAACAAAGGGGATTTTCTGGTGAAATAAAACGATGCCAGTAGATGAGAAACATGGATTGGAAAATCGGTTGAAAAAAATTGACAAAACTGTTTTATCTTAACAAAAATCAGTTTGAATTGATTAGCGCACTTTTTTAAAACAGGGCTTACTTCAAAGATGTAAGTTATTCTGTGTAAAAAGATTAAGTTACAAATTCTTAACTATTGTGTGATTAGTTGACAAAAATTACTTGGAAACACATTCAAGCTTCGTGTATTTAAAATTAAAGAAAACAAATAAAATAGACACGAGAAAAGGTTGCATACTTGGGTCTCCCGAAAATCTAAGCACGTATATAATACTTACCATTACCGCTCTTTGACCGATACAACAAAGTTTCCTTCATTAATTACAAAAGCGCCGCGAGTTTCAACACTTTTTGCGGACTTCATACATATACATAACTTGGAGAAAAAGAAATCTAGATATATAAAAAGTTATTATCTATATACAAATAATGAGCTGCACATTTATTCGGTGAAAGTGGTAATTTAACAAACTTACAACAATTTCATTGCTCTGACGTAACTACTGAGAACTTCAAAAATATTTCCCTCGCATATAACGTAATATATATTTAATTAGACATACGCGTGGGCTGTAATTATCCGGAACAAGCTGATAATGACGGGCAATTAAACTTACATGCTATAGATAATCATAATTTCAAGGTACCCTCTATAATATACGCTTACGCAATAGAACGCGTTATTTGTTTTATAAACTATTTATTAAGAATTCTGATAATTACACCCCTTTTTCGACTTCCTCGTTTCTAAATCCTTTGTGTCACAGAAGTTGTCAAAATTTAATGCGAGCCTTAATTCGCTGACACAAACCAGGCTAAAACTAGTTTCAGCCCAAAAAATATATATATCTAGTTATTTAAAAAGAACGTAATTTTGAAAGATTTCCATACAAAAAGAGAGAAGCCCGTCTGCACTTCACGCTGCAAAGAAAGAATCAAAGTATAACCCTTTAATTGCGAGTGTGTTTACGCTTGCACGCAAGTATAAAAAAAAGATACTTTCTGCTGCGTTTCGCGGAGGCAGCCGTTAGCCCGTCTATATAATACGTACACACACGCACATACACTCATACACACACACGCAGAGGCAGATAAAAAGATCCTCGGAAAAGTTGAAAGGGCGATTGAGAAGTCAGCGGGAGTAACTTTTGCGTTGGCGCTCTCTCTCTCTCTGTCTCTATTTCTCTCGTCGGTCCTGCAGAGAAGGCCCTAGATGCGAGAGATCTTCCGAAAGCGCATCGGTGCAGTTTCTCGATTCTGCTTTCCAGCACTTTAAGTGCGCAACGCGTAAGGGCGTAACCGTCTCACTCTCTGCATTATACATGTGTGTGTGTGTATGTGGGTTCTGAAAAAAAGGAGAGAGAGAGAGAGAGAGAGAGAGAGAGGGATATAGTGAGTCGAGTGCACAGTTGGAGAGTGTAAGGACGGGGGGTTGGGTTGGATTCGAGGGAGAATTTCATTACGGCGGTAGATTTTTTTATTTAGGGGAAAGTGGGTGATATTTAACGTGGCTTATCGCTTTATATACTGTAGGATTCGATAAGACTGTATTTTTTTTTGTAGATTTTGAAATTTTTTTAGCTCTTAGGGTGATTGTCAAAATTGTAAAAATAAATAAGAAAGTAAGTTGCAAGTAGAGTTTAAAATTATTATGCCGATATAAAGCTCAACTCAGATTTGAAATGGTCGAATAAAAAAATTTAAAAAATAAAAATCTTTTTGACAATGACATTAATATATACACGGAGAAAAAGGATGTAGCAATATTTATGATGAATATACGAAAAATTACTATGTTGCGTACCAAAGCTGTGATATACTCATTTTATGGAGATTTTTCTTATGTTTATAACAAAAATTACTATTCAACATAGCAATTTTTATAGAAATTTATAGCCAAAATTACTATGTCCATAGTAATATTTGTTATGAATATAAGAAAAATCTCCATAAAATGAGTATATCACAGCTTTGGTACGCAACATAGTAATTTTTCGTATATTCATCATAAATATTGCTACATCCTTTTTCTCCGTGTAGGAAAAGTAGGTGCTAACGTTGGCGCGTTACAAAGTAAAAATTTTCGAATATCTTCTATATATTGACTATATCTTTAAAATACACTCATCTAGTTTCAATAGTTCATTTTCAAAGGATAGGCCTGCACTTTAACTTTCGCGCTTCGTTTCTTTCCCAGTGTACCGTAACGGTAACGCCTGCATAACTCGGCTAACGATTCCGACAACGACACAGACACCAACACACGGACACAATTGGCCAAGAAATAATTTCCCAAAATTTCTATACATGTATATATAGCCGAAACCGATAATCCAAAGTTAGCGGTAGCAATTGGTGTGGCGTGTAAATGCGCTCAACTCGACAAACGGGTATACATATATACATACGAATATCGCGTGGGGTCGGGAAAACCACGCGGAAGCGAGTATACCGAGAGTCGAGTCGTCCAGTGCAAGCGTCTAGTCTCTCTCTGGACTTTTCCACTTGCGACCAGCCAAGTGCACACGCTCGTCATATATATATATATATATGTATATACGTATACACATGAACACACATTCTGAAACAGACCGAGCGAAATTTGAAAGAGGCGAAGGCATCATCAGCATGTATATATAACGCATATCGAGCTGTGCGCGCGCGTCGATGCACCTCGAGATCCTAGACAGACTCTTGAGAATAGACATACCTATATATATATATATATTTGTTCTTGTTGAGTGTTCCTCAGTGGATTCTGCTTTTCTCGCTTTCGACTTTGCGGGTCGGACGTGGAGTGTTGCAGATGGCGGAAGTAATTTTGGAAGAGCGCCTGGGATTTCTTTCTTTCCTTTTTTCGAGAGAGAGAGAGAGAGAGAGAGAATGAGAGTTGAGGAGCGAGTGGGATTTAGGAATTGAAACGGTTTACGGGTGCATTAGTCTGAAAGGGTTGGGTTTGGCGATCTGCTATCGCGAATTAAATTGTTGTTTTGCAAATATATAGTAAGCTGGATTTGTTCAATTTTTCGAAAAAACAAGTCACGGGAAGTTAATAATTCTGTAGAATCATGAAATACTTTTTAATGACATCGCATTATCGTTAGACTTCTCATTACGAATGATTCAGCGCTCCTAATTTAGCTTGTAACTCGATTGTGTCGTATAACTTTTCAGAATCCAAGTCGTTCGTTGTTATTAAACAGCAAGAAGCGCGACAGTACATTCGCACACTCCTCTACAATCCCGTGGCAGCACAATAATAAAACTTATCTGCACGAGAAAAAAGAGAACCAGTTAAATCTCGAAGTCGAAAGAACTCTCGCCAGTCGCCCAGACACACAAAGTCACACAGCTATAATGCATTATACATATATACATTGTCTCTTGACCTCCCCGAATAAAACTGACTACGAATCCCGAGAGGCACGACGACCTTGTTCCCCGATAATTCCCGATAAAACGCCCCTTATCGAATCGCCGTCGTCGCGTCTACCGTGACGTACACCCACAAAGTATCGTGCACAGCATTCGCTGATAGCTTATATATATATATATATATATATTCCACTTGCAGAATCGGCGCCTCGTCTTCGTCCACGACTTGCGCAACGCAACATCGACGGATCGTCTCGGCTCGAGGACAAAAAAATCGGCGCTGCATGCCGACAGTCGAGACATGCTCGATGCGAGCATCGTCGCGGACAACGAGGAGGTAGCAGCTGCAGCACCTTTGGCGGGCCAGAGGACGACGAGGATGACGAGAGGGAGATCGACGATGCTCGGGATGGTAGCTGCTGCAGGGCGAAAGTTTGGGGGGCTCCAGCATGGCTCGGATCGGTGCTGGCTCCAGGCGACGACGACGACGACGACGACGACGAAGACGACGAGGACCTTGGCTTGCTGCTACAGGGAAGGATCCACGTGATCGCTGAGTAGCGGCTCGGTGCACCGGCAGGGCTGTGCTGTCATAGGACGATGCCGGGGATCGTCGTGTTCAGGAGGCGCTGGAGCGTCGGCAGCGACGATCTCGTTGTGCCCGGGGCCTTCCTCTTCCTCCTGCATCTCGTTTGGTAAGCTATGTGCAGCCAAATCCGTTTAACTCTGTAGTTTTGCGCGACTGTGTATGGGAAATATAACATATGCAGCGGCCAATTGTATCTGCTTAAGGGATGACAGTCAATCGTATCAATTATATACTTCTGTAACATAATAAGTCGTATACGTAAATGAGCAACGAGCAATACTCATTGATACTGATTCATTTTTTATCTACATTGTTTCAAATATTTCGAGAACTGAGTCTATTATTTTATGACCAATCATCATTAGGTATATATATAAATTTCAAGAGTACGATGAATATTATTAGTCACTTGTTTAATCTTTAGCTACTGTGTCTAAAGATATGTGCGTTATAGAAATAGCGAATTGACACTTTTACATTCTAGTTAAAAGCAGTACACATTTCAATGAGTCTCGAGCATAATAAGAAAAAGGTGGTCGTTTATAAACTTAATAAACCCTGTAGTATCGTCGCGTCACGAGGGGGTAGAGAAAAGAAAAATCGTCAATGTGCTTCGCGATAACGTCTCTCTGCAGCTGAATAAATGAGCCGTCGTCGGGACGATCGCGATGAGAGGAAGTAGCGTTAATTAAGTTTCTTGCAACGGATCAGGAGTCGCTCAAGTGAAAGGAAGAAAAAGCGCGCCGAATATACATATATACACCTTTACTTATAAAACTGTGGATGTCGCGCGCGAAATTTCATTACCCGAACTTAATTGATCAGTAGATGCGGATGTCTCGTTATAAATCGTCGCATCGACCATTAGAATCCTTCAAACGATGAACTTATTTGTAAGGATAATTCGCGCTTAATGGTCCGCGCATCTACACATCTTTTTGATTATACGAAGAGTATAAGTATGCATTCCGCCCATAACAAAGAAAAGGAATAAGGTGTTTAAAAGGAGTACCGCGCCTCTACATACACGGAAAAAAATCACAAGCAAACATTACTTAATTTAGCTCGGCAGATGACACTGAAGCAGGAATTAAGCAAAATGTATTGAAGTTATTGGGCAAATGTTACTGAAAATATTCGGTAATACATACTGAAATAACAGTCAAATACAAAGTGCGTAAATAATCAAGCAAAGATTACTTTGCCGTCTTCCAATCGCGAGTGTGTATAATACACTCTCTTTTACTAAAATGTAAACATTAACTTTTCAAGTTATTTCATTTATAAGTCCTAATTTTATATTCAATATTTTCCGAATTTGTACACCCTGTGTATTAAATACGCCTGTCGGTTGCTATGCACTTATCACATGGTGTAAACA
>UELU01136478.1:29365-49445 GCA_900490025.1 Megastigmus dorsalis | reverse complement strand
ACTCTAACCTCTTTTCTCAGACTGCCATTTAATAACACGTTGATCCGAATTACCTCAATTGAATGTAATTTTTTCAATCAAAGTTAACTAAATTCGTAACATTTTGTGCATTATTTCTTTTTAAATTTTGTATGTTTAGAGTTTCTAAAATATTGTAATAACAAAACTAACATTGTTTGATGCTAGAAAATCTTTATAAAACTCATTTAATAAATATGTTTTCTTAGATGAAAGACCACTGAAAACTAAGATCTTGTATAACTTTTCAATAAATTGAAATAAGATGTTTCTATAAATTAATATAAGTAGTATTTTACTTTTGATTTGGTATAAAACTGGTTTTGAGGCATACAAATTTGTATTTTCTTTAAAATTCGGGTGACCACAATTACCCACTGACCCTCATTACCCCGGTCTACCCTATGTCTTATCTCTTGTTTATTCCTTTGGAGAGAAAAAAAAATAAATTTCGTTTTCACCTTATGGTCGTAACCAGCGTATAGTCATTATGAAAAAGATCTGTGATGGAGACATATCTAAGCGTTCGATTTCAGATGGATTCGGTCATATATCGCGACGAGTGAGGTCGCTAAATATCCAAGTCTCTCGTTAAAAAAAAAAGTTCTATACGCACATAAGATAGGTAAGCTGGTACGCGTTTGAAGTTTTTGATACTTAATTTCCGATAAGGAAAAGGCAACTGAACATACAAATTAATACAATGCAAATAAATTTTAATATATATCTTTCAAGTAAATGACTACTTAAGGAGGAGTTACTAAAAATTTAAATTTCCCGCCCTTACTACATCGAAATACCCACAAGGTTTTTCAAACTTTTCTCTTTAACAAATTAACCAATTGACTTGAAATTTTAGGAGATGATAGAATGATCATAATTGAAGCGCGCTCAGCTCTGAAATTACCAATAAATTGCGTAAATATAATATTTTTAATTTGAAATATAATTGCAAAGTCAGAATCATGCCATCTCTTGGATTGAATTGAAATCAGTAAAAATTTGGTATTTTCTTTTCTAGCTTCTATATTATTTTAGTTTTCGGAAATTTCTGGGCTGAGCGCGTTCTATTTATGATCATTCTATCATCTCTAAAAGTTTCAAGTAAATTGGTTAATTTGTTAAAGAGAAAAGTTTGAAAAACCTAATGTCGGTAAAACAAGCGACTCCGGCATCCCCTTAATATTAAAAATATTTAATATTTCCTTTCTTAAAATAATAATTACTTTTAAAGTACTTATAACATGTGATTTTTTAAAATTGAAAATTAAAAATGCTAAATTAACATATAGATGATTTTCTGTTTATAACATTTAACATTTTTATATGTTATTTCAATTTTAATTGATAGTGAATGTTTCGAGAAAACTATTTCGCTTACTTTATTGTGTACCTTTTTTTTATATCTCGTTAAAATTAGTTATTAAATATAGCTGAGCGGAATGCGATGCCGAGGCTGGGAGTTTGAGGGAAGGTAAAATAAAGGCAGAAAAAACCCAGGCCAACTTCATTTTTCATGAGATACGGTCTACGGCAATCGTGTTTGCTTTCGAAATTGCTTGCCGGTTATCAAGTTGAAATATTTTTCGCTAACAACCATCATAAAGGATTCAAATATATAACTACAATAACGAAGATAAAAGAAGCCTATTGTAGTTATATATTTGAATCCTTTATGGCCGTTGTTAGCGAATTCAAAATTGCAATATTCCGTTTGATAGTGATGTACGTGCATACAGGTACACTCTCTTTCTACTATTTTTGCTAACCATGAAATTGGATTCGATAACAAGATATACAGGATGTCCCTCGAGCCCCGATCTCCTATTAATGAACCATAGATATTTAGAATTCCAATTATAGAAATTTATTCGAACGAAAACTTCACTTTTGGCATATGAATTATAGATAAGGTAAATAATAAGTTTTAGAATAAACACTAAAGCCATATCATTTCAAGTATTCGTAGAAAAAATGATAATTTTGTTTATTTTACAGGAGTAATACTAAAAATAATATTTATAAAATACATTTAATGCAGGTAAAAGGAAAAAACCGAAAGAGGTCGAAATAAAATGAAGGCTTTAAAATAAGTCTAACAAATTTCCATCTTCATTTGGAGCACAAAAAATATTCCTTTAAAATAAAATTACCCTCCTTATAAGAATAACTATAAAGTTAAAGGGAAAATTGAAAAAAATTGATTTAAAACAGTGACTTTTTATGCCTGTCTGTTTCCTGGTGATTCATGTACCTAATAAGCATAGGGCACAATCAACTCGCTGTTTTTAAAACTTATAAAGTAAGGGAGTCACTTCCTTTTATGAAACACTATGCAAGAATCTCGACTTACTGTACGAGAATAAATGTGTAATTACTAATTACTTCTAGCATATTGTTCTTATAAAAATAAAACTTGCAGCAAGTGCAAATAGGCATATCTTGTAGTACCTTTAAAAGTCAATAACAAAATTATGTATAAAGTCATGTGGCTTATTAATTAATTAATTAATACAAAGACTTTTATCAAATTATGATATAAAAAAATTCAGACGGATTAATAGGGTTGGTATTAAACTTTTGTAAAATCTTATAATAAAATAGATTAATCTTTTTTATATTTCATTTAATAAGCAAACAATTCATTAAAAAAAATACATGAAAACTTATAAACGATCAATATATCATAAAAAAAAATTTTTAAATAAGTGAAAGAAAATTAAATAAATATTGTGTTTAGCATATTAAAATATTTTTCTATTTATTCTTCTTACCTAATGTTTCATTAAATAGGCAAAAAAAAATAAAAATGCAAATAATTGTAAAACCATTATTATTCATTACAATTTGAATTTCTATTTTGTTAATTACACTGTAAAATATTTGTTCAATGCAATTACTTGCAAAGACAATATTTGAATACAGTTCAGTCACAATATATTTTCAACATTCGTTTTATAATAGTTTAACTTAATAAAGCTTCCAATGATCTCATTCGATTTACTTAGATAAATACAAAATTGTTTATGATATGAATGTATTAGTGCACAAGCATTTTACAAGCATATCCATAACTGATTTGAATAAAAGCAATTGTAATATAAACTTATTTATTTATACTGCAAAGATACGGTACTATTCTAACTACTGAAATCATAAACGCACTTTGGTCCCTTCACTCAATTTACATGCTGCGATAATTATATTGCTTTTTAATCAGTTATATCGATTTTTTTAAATCGCAATACATACAAATGCTCTCCTCTGATTTTCCTTTCAGCTATTATTGAACCAGACATATTTAAGTCTTTAAAAAGTTGAATGATATTGTGTGGCTCATTTTCTTTTATAACTAGTAAATAAAATATACCATTTTTCGACAAGAAGTGTGGAATATATGAAAATAACCTGTCCATTACATCTCTACCTTTATAACCACCTGCCCATGTTTTACTAATGAGCCGAGTATCAAGAACCTCTAATGGTTCCGTTACAACATAAGGTGGGTTAAATATAATGACGTCGAAAATACCTCTACTGTTGATGCCATTAAGCAAATCCATTTGAACAACTTCAACATTTACATGATTTGTAGCACTTGTTTTTTTAGTAACTTTGCAAGCCTGAGGATTAATGTCAATACCAATAAAATATGAAAAACAATATTTTTTTAATGCCATTGCCAAAGCTGTAATGACAACACCTGATCCAATGCCAACTTCTAAGCACATTGCAGGCTTAACGCTTATTAATTCTTTAAGATCCATTTCTAATGCATCTATAAGTAAAAACGAATCTTCAGATGGTTCGTAAACACTATCTAACTCTTCTTCTGTCAAGTGAACTATTGGAGTTTCCATATTTACAAGTATAATTCTTACAATTAATTAACTTATAATAACGCCTTCATTATAATAGTAATTATAAATAATTTATACATTTATCAGTCATTCACTCATCAATTTCACTGTGACGGTTCTGGATCGTTCCCAATTGGCGGAAATGATTCTTCTCCTTCTGTTTTGATTGTTGCACTATGATACATAGAACTGCGATCCAATAAAGCCTTTCGCTTAGTTGTTTCTTTTTCTACCGCTTGATGTATTTTATTCAATCGCTCTTGAGTTTTTTGAAGAATATTACTGACCACAATAACTTTTCTTTTTGCATTGACTAATTTAGTTACATAAGCATCCAGTTCCAATGGACACTGTAGAGATTCATTGATTTTTAATAGTTCTTCTGTTAAGGAATCAATCTGCTGCCGAAGCTCTATTTGACTAATTCTGGAACAAATACATTACAATTTAATGTTTTAGTATGAGTAATATTGTTTCTTATTTTATGTAAAAGGACCTATGTGCTCATAAAAATAATAGATATATTATTAAATAAATATGATTAAAGTGAACCTAATCGTTAGCTCTACTTGTTTTCTAAAGTTCTACCTCAATGATTACATAGAAACAAATTGTATGAAACTAAATAATTGAAATTTTACTAATTGCAGTTAGAAGAATTTTCAGTGTATCAAAAGGTGGGTGTAACAATTTCACCTAGTAGCACGAATCCTTTCATCAAGTTGATCTACTGTTGGTTTTAATAGGCTCATAATTCCTTCTGTTAGAGCATCCCTTGTGGGATTTTCGCAATAATCTTCAGTTTTATCATCTAATGACGTATTATCACTCGCGGTGTCGGGTTCCATTTTATATTTATTTACGAAAATCTTTAACAAATTAGAAAAATAATTTCGTTAGCTAAAAACTAACCTCAAAGCATAGGAGTTTGTAGCAAATTGTAGCGTATACTTATTACATTATTGACGGTTGAAACTTGAAATTCATGAAAACTGTCATAGTCAAATTCTGTTTTAGAAGAAGGTATAGATAAACTGGTAAGTAACCACGTACGATAAAGAAGAGTGATTTACCAAGTGTCGATAAATGTAGGAATAAATGAATTTCTTAATGATGATAATAAAGTGTAGAATATTCAACGGAGATATATTTTTAATGTACTTGTTTAAAGAATAAATAAATTGTAAATAATTAGAACAATTTCATGTTCATAGTGTATTTATTAAATTATGAAAAATTTTTAGGATTTACGTGTGTCTATATTTTCATCTGTTGATAATCTATTGATAATAATTTATAATTTAAATTTACAAACAGTAGTTATTTAAAAAGTATATTAATAAATAATTAATTAGGGTTTAAAAATTGTATTACAATTAAAATTTCCCAAATATTTTTTTTTAACACCAAACCCTTTCTAAAAATACTACAGGTGTCAGCATCTGTACAGTGGTTGGTTTTGTGATAATATAAATTATACAGCTCCAAAAACTAATATAATAATAATAATTTTTTTATTTATACTACTGATAGTATGGACTGCAGAACTTAATACAATCAATTATTCTTAATACAATGCCTCTCTACGTTTGAAAATTTAAAAATACATTACAACCACAAACACTATCATATATGCTATAATACAATATATACTAATGCTTTCTTGAAAAAATGCTCGATCTAAAGTTTGACATCAAAGGTTTTTAAATGGTGATTTGGTTTCGTAAGAATTATATTGTTATATTGAAGCTATATGGCTTTATAAAATCACAATAGTTTTAAAGTGTTAACATTCAAGATAGAATAAAAACATTTTCCTGCCAATAACATCTTTCATGTTTGAAATATATTTGAAAGCTTAAATTTATTCAAATTCGAGTGACGTTTTACTTGAAATCGATTATAGACAAATAAATATAATGAATGATTTTGAAAATTATAGATTGAGTATAGAACGCTACATAACCTACTGTATAAATATTGAAAATGGTATAGGACATTGTAAAAGTGAAGTATCAGTAGTATCACCCTATAAACAAATAGCTATAGACTTTGCGTTTTACTCGTCTTACAGCAATACCGTTATCTAGATATAATAATACGAACCCACGAGAAAATTCGCAATAACAATAACAATATACCTGTCGCGCAAGTAAAAGGTCATCCCCGTAAAGGATAAAAGTTCTTTCCCGACTATAGTTTTCTCCACACTCGTTCTTTTATAATACTTTATATACAGAGAGAGCGAGAGAGCGTGAGAGAGAGGGGGGTAGGGGAGGTGCGGCGAAGCAAAGTAGTTAGAAAGGTTCCAGCCTTCTCTCAAGCATTTTCTCTCCCCCTCCTCCCTCGTCTTTCCCTTTTTCCCTCCATCCCTCTCTCGCACCCTTGCCGCGCGCTCCCGCCCTTTCGAGGCTTCTTCTTCTTCTTCTTTCTATCCCCCAGCCCCTCTCCGCTGCCCTCCCGCCTACCCCCGACCCCTGCTCGTTCGCTCTCTCTGAAGATGTCTGCCTTGTTCACGCATAACACGCCCAGCAAAAACTTTGTAATGAGCGGAACGAGTAGAGGGATGATGTTTGCAAATCATTAGTCCGTCGGTAAAAGCGCGCGCCTCGCGCTACAGAGAGAGAGAGAGAGAGAGAGAGAAAACGAGACGGAATTGAGGCCGGAATATAGAACTAAGGAGAAGGGGATGAAGAAGAGAGAGAGAAAGAGAGGAGAGAGAGACAGAGTTGAAGGGGAGGAAACATCTCAACGCGCGCGCGCTCCGACTGTTACGAGTCTCGTCTCGTTCGCCGGACGAGTACAAAGTAAATCGGGAATGTACTTAGTAATTAAAGTCTCGAAAAAGAAGAGGAGCGAAAGAGAGAGAGAGAGAGAGAGAGATGAAGTTTAAAGATGCGACGCGAGCGCTACAATTATTGCGTTCTCGTTGAGAAAGAAAACCTTTGGGATTGATGATTTCTTAATTTTATATTCGTTATGTGATAAAGGACAAGATTTACCGTTGTATTAGATACAAGCTTCTTCGTCTTGATTACGGACAATTTTATTTTACAGTAATTTAGGATTAAAATCGTTCTGTAAGTAACCATGAAGTTTTAGAATATTAAGGAATAGCTCGTTATTGTAATATAATTATAATTTTGATTAATTTATATATTAACATATGTATCAATAATGCATAATCAAAAGATCATTTTTAATTTCTTTTATTAATAATAATAATGATGATAATAATTCTTTACATTTATAAAAATGGGTTTTTATTCCTTATAATGAGGGCAATACAAATCTTAGAACGGTGAAAAGTTAACGCAATCGAAAGCTTTTGAATCTGACGATATTAAATTTGTTGTAATAGTTAACTTCAGATATTTGTGCCAAAATCTTTATTTTTAATTTTATTTGAAAATTTATAATTGGGATCTTTGAGAAAATTAAACCTATAATTGCCATCAAGCTGAGATATTATATATTGATTAGTTTATGTTTGTAAGTCAATCATTATCTCGGGTGCAAAGTTACTACTTCACTTCTTACTCCGTTTCGTACATCTGAAATATAATACAGTTTTTTAATTAAATAATTCTTATTGATATCATTTATGTTTTATAATAAGTTTATTTTTAGAAAGAAAAAATTTCCTACATTATTAGTCATGAATTTACACGGACATATAAAACAATAACCACGCCAAAACAATTAAGAGCACCATAAACATTGCCAATATGAATATGATTATGCATTTCCACGTAGCTGCACTTTTTCCTAATTCTTGGAACTCGCGAAGCACAGTAATATAATGGCGTCGAGAAGCCATAATCATATACATATTGGTAATGACTATGGCGCTCCAGGACAATTTGGCGTGGTTACTGATTTATTTTTGTGTAAATTGACGACTAGTGCACGAGATTCTGGCTCCAATCTCCGCTAAATATCAGTTTGTCAAATTCGTTGCATTCTTCAAAAATATTTTAAGATTAATTATTTATACTTTGCAACAAATATTTTTTATGAACTCTCGTGTAAGTATTTTATGTCATCTCTGTTACGCTATTCATAAGTATACTTGCTTGCACAGCAGTTCGAAAACAAATGATCTAATTCACTTCTTCTCTATATAACCCATGCACTTAATCCCAAACGAACAACTTTTAAGCGACATCTGTTTAAGGCGGTATCATCGTAAAAGCAATCAGCTGGTTCCCTTATACTACACAAAATTTCGTTTTATACTTTCCGTATTGAGATATTCTTCATATTTTAAAGCTGTACTAGATGTATATTAAAATAGATATGCAAATACAGATGAGTTATAAAAATTAGTGCAAAACTTAATTACACCAGGAAAAAAATTCAGTTCACTGGTGTGAAACAATACGATCGTGTGACAGAAAAGCAGAAGCAAAAAGAGGCCAAACGGAGACTTATTTTTCCAGATGAGCGAAAAAAGTGACAGTAATTTGTGGTTGACGACATGGTTTAGTGATACTCTCAGATTCGCGAGATAGAAAGAAAAAGAGAGAAGAGAAAAACAGAGAGAGAGAGAGAGAGAGGTTCAGTCAGCAAAGTCCAATTAAGGCCTTCCGGGTATTGGGATTTCGGGATCATGGCTCTGGCATGGATTTTCGGTCGTTCTCTGTGTGTGTGTGTGTGTGTGTGTGTCTCGTCTCTCGCACAGTAGTATCGCGACGAAGAAAGAAATCATTCGTTGTGCACCTCTCATGAGAATATTGGAAACTGCAGCAGCGGGAGCACCAACCGAAATTGCTACGTGTGGGAAAGGCGTAATGATACCTCGAAATCGCTTCGCTTCTCCTCATCTGCGCGACTGCGATGAACCGTTTATTTTCTAAATCACACACGTGTGTGTCTGGAGCAGCCAAAAATTAATGAACCATTCGTAGATATAGTTTATCCAATGGTTATTACTCGATTCACTCAATCGTCACTCAAGTTGGAAATAATGAGAAAGAATGCATCATCAATGAGAAAGAAGTATTAGAAAATATTTTTTATTTTATCCAATTACTAGAATTGTCAGTATAAATGAAATTTATATTATTTAAACCCGCTTGTATGTTATTGTATAAATTATTTTACTGTAACTTTAATGTCATTTTCATTATATTATACAGGGTGAATGTGCCAATTACTGCGGATTAGAAATGAGATTAAATTCAGACTTGAATAGATCCATTGTATATGAAGAAATAATGACAATTCTTTTTGCATCAGAAACTTTAAAATATTTAATACTGATTAGAAAAGTATAGAAAGTTGTACCCCGGGAAATGACCAATAACTTAATAAATCGGTCTTGAATGCATAAGTGTTTCTGTCGATATTATTATGGACTTGTTTCTATTACTGCGTGTCAATTACTGCACCATATTAAAGCATAGGAAGATCCGCAGTATTAAGGGCATCCGCAGTAATTCCCACAGTCACCATATTTCTACATAAAATTAGTGTAGCAAAACATAATTGCTGAAATTTATTGCACAATTTTCAGTTAGAATAAATATTTAGCGATACTATAAATAGGCATTCAATTTTAATCGATTATTTACTTTCCACGTACAATTAAACGAGATAGGGATAGATTTGGTAGATGATGAAATGTGTTGTCGTTACGGAGAAAAGAAAAGCTGTGTTAAAAACAATGTGTGAAAAACGTGAAGATTTTCGCGAGCAATGTGTTATCGATTAGTTTCGCCCACTTTCTAGAAGCCCGAGACTCGTTTCAGAGCGCAGAAAAAGAAAGGGTTTTACTCTCTCATGGGACGTATGAGGGTGTAAGCGAAAAGGACATTCTGAGTGATTGTGGTTGCGGCAATCTTGACACGCCCGGAAATCCTCGTCGCTATTCTATACAAGCATTTATTTAAAAGCAGAACAATTATTTTGCACGTCCAAGGCAGTAATGAATACCCGCGCATTCTGTTTGTACTTCCGTTGAATTGTTTTATATCAAAGCTTAATTTAATTACTCTTGATGAATAAAAGAAAACGAGAACTTTCAGTATAGAGCAAAAGGTGGATTCCGTTGTCGCAAATAACTTTTGTGGAATATTTCTTTTTTCCTCTAAATTTATTGTGGTATAATTTTTTAATATTTTATTTGTTTTGTTGTGAAATGCTTCTTATGCAAGCTTCGAACAAAAATGTTCTACGTATGAAAGTGATATAAATAGTATAAAATAAAACATCATTAATATACAATCAATTATACTGCTATTTACATTCGTAAGTAATATTATTGTGTTGTTGATTAAGTAACGATTATTTATTGTAAACTACAATCAATAAATTGTTCTATTATTTATTTATTTTTTTACTTAAAGACATACATTTCTGCCTATATGCTTCAACATATTCTTATAATAACCCGCATAGAACGAACTTTTTGAAGAAGCGGAATCTTGCACATACTTATTACTCGCTCTTATATTTTATCAAAGAAACTCGAAATCGCGGGCGTTCCGTCTTCTAATGGGCAAGGGCGCAGACGTATATACCATATAAAGAAAGCGGTTTCGTTGAAACTCCAAACTCCAAACTTACATCTGTGTACGGCGTATATATGTATAGATAGAATGTGCCGCGTCTCGGTCCACCCTCGCATCTTCCTCGGGCATATACGAGAGAGAGAGAGAGAGAGAGAGAGAGAAAGAGTCGTGATAACCTAGCATTTTATACACAAGATCTATAGAGTCTAGGCAATAACACTTAGCGTTAATTCTAGGGTTCTCCAAGTGAGCCCGCCGGCTTTTTTCGGATGACTTAGGTGTTTTAGGAACTATACACGTATGTACGTGTATATATCGTATGGCTGTGCGTGTACGAGCGTGTCGTTCTCTCTCGCTAAAGGAAGTCTGGCACCGTTTTGTCGACATTAATTTTGTCGTTTAAAATTCTCTCTCTCTCTCTCTCTCTCTCTCTCTCTCTCCTTTTTTTGTTGTTTCATTTTGACCTGCTCTATTGATTATAATGCTATAAAATGTTTACCTATCAATTTTCGTTGATGGGAAATCATCTTGACACGTTGATTGTCCTATTGATTTCACATCAACAGCAGCAATTGTTGAATTAGCAAATTAAATGAAAAAGGTAGCCGAGTTAAGTTCTTTTTTCACAGTTTCGTGAATCTTAATAACGGATCGTCGACTCGATTTAAATCAATCTGATTTTAGTAATTCGATAAAAATTATGATTATTTATTTATATAACATTAACGTTATACATACCGATTTATTATTTACTTCACGATACGTTCCAATTTAAATACAACTACAATTTGCTGCTCAATTCATTTTATTCGTCATTCTATTAGAATTCTTTACTGATAACCTAATAGCTCGCTATTTTTTTGTCCCCCACTGCCATCATAAGCCATTTGCATTATTACTCCTTTGTAGAACTTACGGTACACTGATGTCTTACGGTCCCTTTTGAAAGTACGCATATCTCATAGTAATAAAGATAATTAAAATTTTGAAAAAGGAGCATATTCAGTTCGCAAGTAAGTTTCTACAGCCACAATGTGTTCGGAATGGTTCGCTCCCTTTTAATCTTTATTACAGTCACGGAAATACTGTCCCTCCTCACTATATATTTAATTCCCTTCGCTTTCAGATGCTTTAATATTATTATGTGTCTTTTTGTTATTATGGATATACACTTTATTTTGTGTGCGACGATTAGTGGTAATTTTATTTTGAAATTTCGATAAACTACAGGAACAATGCAAACCATCAAAAGATGTTTATAAATATTTAATGTAAAGTATCTGTGTTTGAATAAATAAAACTACTAATATCTTGACTTTCATAATGCACTGGTCTCATTATTTCGCGCAAAAAGTAACTCTTGAGAGTTGTTAGGAAATCCTGGAACGGCATTTCCTTATATAAGGATTATATGTACTCATTCATATATATTCGCATCGCAGAACATTTTTGGCTGTTCTGTGGTAAATCAACTAAACAATAAACAACATTCAAGTGTACACGTGTCTCGCAAAAGAGACCTACTCAAAACAAAAAGTTTCAGCGGCTCTATGCGAGTCTCGCTACACGAAAATTCGCCTCTCCTAAAAAAAGCCAAAAGAAAAAAAAATATGACGCAGTCCTTCGAAACAATGCACCAATCTCTAGTCTTCTATACTTTTAATTTCTCCCACACCACCGAATAATCTTTCGTCGCGTTTCTGCTCCTCCATCGCTCGCGCTCTCCCTCCCTTCCACATCTTTCTTTTAATTTTCCTCTTTCCATTTTCCATATTTTTCATTCCCCTCCACTCTCTCCCTCTCTCTCTCTCTCTCTCTCTCTCGCTCTACGTTTCTTTTCTCTTAATCTTTCTCTCTGTTTCTCCGCTCTCTTTCTCTCTCCGCGGCAAAGCGAGCGGCCAGCCCCCCTGGCGCAATCCGACCGGATGACAAGGCAGGAGAGCAGCAGCAGCAGCAGCAGCTTTGGAGGACAGGTGCTACTGACGCCTTTGATCTCTTCCATCCGTTACATGCGCGCTCTTCGTACAGAGAGAGCGAGAGAGAGCGAGAGAGAGCACAATGTACACACAGAGGTTGTATATCTGTACATAGCGTTTTGATGGCTCATATGTGTCAACGTGCATATACCTGGCACAGGGAATTACTGTGAAAGCATCGTATCGGTCGCTTGTGTGTGTATCGTGTGCGCGTAAATTTGTCAATGCGAATTCAATGCAGGGGACAACTGGCTGATTCGTCCTTTTGTTTTGTTATTAATTTCGGATTTCCGCGGGTTCGAAGAGCTGCTGTACCGCTACTATGCGGAGAGGCACTGGTTCTGTCGGTTCGTTGCAGTGTGCCGTTGTACACATACATGGGTATCAAAAGGATCATTCGCCAATTCGTTGATGTGCCCGTTTATGTCGTTGCCAGATTTAATATTAACCTGACGTGTTTATTGCTTTATTCCACTTTGGCTATTTCCGTTCCCGAACAAGTGTGACTGGAAAAAATTATTGTGACGTGGCAATAGAGGATGTGGCTAGTTTGTGATATTTGATGAAATCAAAGGTTACACCGTAACATGTATAATATAGAGAGAAGATTATAAAAGTTTTTTCATACATTTTACAATCTACGGCGCAGCAATATTAAATTCTGCAGTAGTAGTTTGCAATTTTGACTTTATATAATAATATAAATGATAATTAATAGTATAAAAATTTTATGTCACTCATTATCACAGTGTAGAGATACTTGAACATATTTTTCATCTTCATGATGATCTATTCAAATTGAATTATGGTTTTGAACCAATAAAAAGATATTATTCTTATGCTTCACGTATGAAAAAAGATTGTCAATTTTCCTTTTCTTTACATGCAGCATAATTCGGAATAATGTATTTACTATTTTTTTGTTACTCTGGATAATCTATTAAATGTTTAAGAGATCTTTAACTTCTTGCATGCCTGATTTAAGCCCTAAATAAAAGTAATTTACGGCCATAAAAGCTTCTTGAATGACTGCAGAAGCTGTGACGTTGAGATTTACACCTCGAAGCAGTTTACGAAGTACGAACCTTACTTTATGATGCATTATACTTTTACTTTTATTAAAACCTTAATGTTAAACTTTGGTGTAAATTTATCGTACTTTGTTAAAGAAAGTTGATATTTGTTAGCTATTGTATTATACAATAATGAATAATACTTTGAATTCAAATAAGAATATTTTCTCATGATTATAATTAATGACTTATTGGGAAGCATATCGACAATGGAAAAACTGCCTACATTTTGCACATCAAATTCTATATTATTCTTTTTGATAGCCATTATATTTCTTATACGAATGCACACATTGAATAAAAATCAAATTGACGGAAATTGCACATTTGTTAGCCGTTCGTAAACTATCAATTACATTTGTACTGCCCTAAAAAATATTAATTGGCGAGATTCATTCCTCGTTGCAAAAAAGCATTAATTTAATTGCAATGCAAACCATTAAATAAGAATCACCAATGGTACTTTAATTAAAATAAAATTTTCGGTATACATATACAGAACTATTCATTAAACTTGATTGCAAAAGGTTTTCTAATAATATATAATGTACCTAGCTCAGAATAGTTGAATTCCTCTTAGCGGATAAAGAAAAGCTTAACATACTCCATTACAATTATTTCAAGACACACTTATTCGCACAGGCGATCCAAGCTCAAACAGCTCACGCATACTTTTGATCTTCACCACGGCCACTTTCAATTGTCCGCATTGTAAATTACACACACACACACACAGAGAGAGAGAGAGAGAGAGAGACAGACAGTAGTCTCACCCTCGCGAACTCGCAGGAGCAAAAGAGTCTCGGCACCAGGAACCAACACTCGCCGCCACTGGCGTTCCCAATGGACTCGAAACTGCAGAGCAGCATCAGTGGGTAGGTATATACAGAGAAAACGAGCGGACAGATAAAGAGCCAGAGCTGTTGACGACAAATCGAGGGTTAAAAGACTATCGGTAAACAGAGGCAGAGCGGAACGAAGGGCGATGTCTATCTGCGGGACATCTATCCGCCGAGGATTATAGCCCTAATTTGGATCCGTCTCTCTCTCTCTCTCTCTCTCTCTCTCTCTATGCTGCTATCTGCACTGTGTGTGCGAGTGTGTGCCTTGGCAAAAGGGCGTCGAGCCGCACGCGCTCGACTCGCATCGCGCACATACGCTTTCCGTTGAGAGAGAGAGAGAGAGAGAGCCCTCTGAATGCTAAATCATGTTTAACGGGAGGCGCGCGCGCGTTCCCCGTGTATAATAATGACGCTCTGCACACCCCGCTCTTTGTGGGATGAGATAATGTTGCTGTTCTTTTTTTTCTTTTTTTTTCTTTTTGTTGCTTTTTATGCGCGCGACGTCTTTCTTGAGATATATGCGTCCGGGATGATTTGTCAAAAGTACTCGAATGTTTGTAAGATAGTCACGTGTAACAAGGGTGGCTTCTAGGCGCACGCTGACGGTTTATTTTTGAATGTTGGTATGTTGAGTGCTTTGTTTTGTCAATTTTGAGGAACGATTCTTCTTATTAAATAATATAAGTAACATCTATTCGTCATTGTAATAATAACATCTTCTGGATAACACCATTCTTTAAGGCTCTTCTTTTGATTTAGCATATTGTTCAGAGTGAATTTTACATAATACTAAACAATATATTTAAATTTAATACGATTTAATCTCACTCAATCATATTATCTATAGTACAAGAATTATCATCAACTGGATAATATTCTAAGTGTATAAAATAAAGACTGCTTATACGTATAATCTATGAGCACACTAGATGGTAAAAATTCCTTTCCCCATGTCTATACCAATAATCGGAACACATCGCTGCCATACGAAAAAAAAAACCAAATAACTCAGCCTCTTCAAGCAGCAGCATGAAATCAGCCGAAACACTTATATAGACGCGGAACGAAATGCCCGAAAATTAAACGTGCCCACGTATTCGCATGATTAGCGTAAACGCCACTCTCTCTCTCTCTCTCACGCGCTTACATACCGCGGGGCCAAAGAGAGGAGAAAAAAAATCGTTCCTCCTGCACACTGCAGAGCACAGTCTCCTGCGCTTATACTCCAAATTTTGTTCTCATGAACGGAAGGTCTCGACCAACTCCCCCGAGCCACCAACCCATATACCATCTCTCTCTCTCTCTCTCTCTCTCTCTCTCTCCTTCTCCTCTAACCTTTAACCACGCGATCTACATATACATATATCCATGCATACGTTAAACTACAGCAGCAGCATATATATATATATCTCGCGCGTCTGTGAGAAAAAGAATCGGATTAGAGCGAGCAACGATATAGAGGGGGGCCCCTGCCGCCGCCGCTCGTCGTTACGCCGCCGCCGATATAATTATACGCGGTAGTTCTTAGGATTTTTCAGCTTCGGCGATATACACATTTTTCTTTTTCTCCGCGCGCGCCCGCACATCACGCATATGCATTTATTGTGTGTGTGTGTGTGTGTAATGCGCGCGAGCCGCGAGGCGAAGGATGCAAACGAAATATATCCCACGAGCAGCGGGATGAAAATACGATTAAGCCTTTAGGGGCCCCGACGAATGATGCGCTCTGTGTGCTGCGCTATATGTATATGCCTACTTTTTTACCCCCTCCTAGTTTTACGTTGCGCGCCGTTAATTGAGGAGACGCGCCAAACTGTTTATACCTATAAGTTGATGCAAATGCATAGGTGAACAACTGCAGGTAGCTTATATGGTTATATCGGCATTTGGCTGTCGGTATATATGTGGGTTGGGTTTATAAGTGCGTTTATTCGGTAGCGATCAGCTTGAAAAGTGATTTCACTAGATTTTTACACAGTTTGCCCCGTGCTTGAAAATATTTATTTTGTAAATGTTTCGGTTATCATTTAGATATAGAGGATGACGAAGTTAATTGAGATTGGCAGTATTGCAGAATACATACATATATATTTAAGAAGGATTCAATACTATTTTACTACAATGCAATGGTCATTAATTTTCTTACACGTGTTAGCTTATAAATGATGATTCACAAATATAATACAAATTGGTGAATACTTTATTTGAATATTGTATACGAATGGTTTCAACCATACAAGCGCCACAGTAAAAAAAGAGAAAATATAAGGAATGTAAATTCCCATAATGCGATAGCATAGATTAGAAGCCAAAAATTAATCGATAAATAATGATGAGCCTCCCCAATCAAAATCTTATTAATCTTCCTCTAAAGACACACACGAGGTACAGCACAATTAGTATAGATTACACGCGAATGCTGCACACATTCGAGCGATTTTAAAACTTGCTCACCAAAATAGTGCGCACACATCATCCCTCCTATGTTTATATATATACGGTATATGTGGTACATGTGTGAGGAAGTGCACACGAGTGCGTGTGTATTATGGATTAGGAGCGGGCGGACGAAGAGAAGAGAGGGAAAGAGAGAGAGAGAGAGAGAGCACAAAGTGAAGGGTTCGCCGAAGAGAGATTAGCAGTTCGGGACGAGACTTTCGTGTTTCTCGGATCCTAAAACCCGTAGATCACGATAATTGTGAGAACAATGCCGCAGCGAAATTTCACGCTGGCGCGAACGCGAGCGATTCTCTCTCTCTCTCCCTGCCCCTCCTCAGCCGTCTTAGCCTCCTTTAATGAACCGTGCGTGCCGTGTGTAGTGTGTGTGTGTGTGTGTGTGTGTGCAGCCGCCGCCGCCGTTTTGGAATTTCTCGCCGATCATAGATCAGCGCCGCCGCTGTCGATTCTCATCGAAATACACACACACACACACACACTCGCGCGCACACGTGACGCACGCTTATATACACGCTTGTATGCGTTAAGTGCGGTTTCGGATCGATTGATTGGATGTGTGTCGGTTAAGTTATCGAGCTCTCGCTCAAACTGATTGGCTCAGATTGGCCCTTCTATATATTAATGTGGATATTAATTGCGATGGGGCGTTGATAACGATAATTGTATGGTTTTTCCATTACTGTATTTATTATTAACGTTTCTTGGTTTACATGCTGTGGAATTTGTATAGATTGATTTTTTTAATACCGTTGATTCGAGTATGCGTATGTAATTTATAGACGTGTGTTTATGATAAATGTCTAATTTGTGGAGAAATAATGGCAACGTTCAATTTCGTGTAATTGCAGATTTCTAACATTTCTGGTACTACTTATTATCTATGTAACTAATATGTCTATATCGTATGCACCTATTGTTTTGTTTGTAATATTTCAGAAATCCTAACAACTATTAGTTTAAATAGGAATTTAAAATTTTATATCATTCGATACTTCAAAATCGCCATTCTATATAGTGTAAAAAATAAATTTGTTCATTTATATCGTGTATTATTCATTAAAATATATTTATGGAATTCTTTTTCATTATTTCTCTTGATGGTTATTTTACGAATATTTTACGTTGTTTTAAGTGATATTTTTAAGAGACACTATAATAAAATTACAGTGATTGTCAGTCATATTCATAAACTTAAGTGTCTGCTCGCAACTACTAAAATTATTGCGTCTATAGGTAATATTTTAAGGCAAATAAAATCTTTTAAACTTCCATAAAGACATACAGTATTATTAATTATTAAAAATTATTAGTATTATTAAAAATTGCAAAGAATATATTAATACACCCAGAACTTTTTCTCATTGAACCATTCAAATATTGATTTATTCAAAATATCTCGTATCGATGCATTGATAATAAATTTCACAACAAAAGATACCAAACGTATTAAAACACGGGTTAACTGCCAAAATCATCCGATTTAGTCAATAAGTATAAACACGTAACCACACATCGCTATCGTATTTCTTTTACAAAATTCGAATATCCTCAACTGCAAAGCCACATTATCGAGCGCACATCTTTTGCGGTTAAGCCACTTCTCCTTAAACTAACAAAACTCAAGCTCGCTTCTTACTCGAAAAAAAAAAAAAAAAAAGAAAAAAGAAAACCGGTAAAACAATTAATCTCTATATGATCTTGCATGCAGCGCGCAGTTTAGCCGAAATAATCAGTTCTCCATAATCGATCGCGCGCGTCTGCACTTTTCACGCGATCTCCGTCGGATGCGCGCGTACCATCACGTGACCCATAGCCCCGCACACATCTCGTGCACACGATACATACGCTGCACTCGGTCGGCGCGCACATCGTGTAACCTTTGGACGATCGTGCTTGCAGAAACACGCGCGGACCGTGAATTAAGCCGAAAATTTCCTTAACAAGCGCGTTAAAAAGTGGATGAGCAAGCGCGCTCGTCATTAACCCAAGCCGAAATGTTGCGAGCTGCAACGACTGCAGTGCAGTAACGCGAATGAGTCTCTCTCTCTCTCTCTCTCTCTCGTGGGAGAAGCGTTGCATAGCAGCAGCAACGAGAGACAAAACCTAAGAGTGAAAGAGAGCGAGAGAGGGAGAGAGAGCGAAAGAGAGTCGTGCCCTCTAAATGCAACCCTAAAACTTTTCGGCCTGACGGGGCACACAACAGCGAAGAATGTATAATTACGAGGCATAAAACGTATATAACCATCGCCCACTCACTCGCTTCTCTTTTCTCTGTATAACTCGGACGCGTAGTCTTGCGCTGGCCTGCAAGAGCAGCAGCAACGGCGGCGGCGGCTCATTCTCTCTCTCTCGCTCTCTCTCGCTCTCTCTCGCTCTGTTCGACGCAATTTTGCGGGTCGTCGCACCCACGACGACCGCAGGTTCCCATCGATCTTTCGAGCTCTCGAGCCTCAGCTGCAGAGACTCTTCGAGATATTCGGCAGACTCGCGTTTGTTTCCCTGCTTCCTCTCCCCTCTCTGCCATTCCGCTTCACTCCTCCGCTCTCCTTTCTCATACTCGCCTCTCCTTTTTTTTCGCTTTATGTCTTTTTCACCAAAATGCCATTTTGCGCCGCGGAGCCAGAGAGAGAGAGAGACAGAGAAAGAACGGAGCTGTGGAAGAGCGTTTCTTCGTCTGCGGAGCGCCCGAGTATAGATCTCGCTTTCTCAGCAATAAAACGCGTCGATAACGAGCGAGCGGGTGGAATTGCGCGAGGCCCCTTGGGAACGTTTTCCGAAAAGTGCATTCGCTTTTTCTCCCTCGCTCTCTCTCTCTCTTGGTTGCGTCTCTTGCGCAACAGACGGGGGGACGACGACGGCGTTGACGACGCGCGGAGCTATCGTCGTCGCGCTTCTTCCTTCGCTGACGCGGCGGGACGATGATGCCATGGTGACTGCGGGCCATTTTTTGCGCGTCTCTCCTTTTTCCATAAACGACGTTCGGGGTATATGTATTATATATTGGACGGTCGTTGATGTAGCTGCTCCAGCTGATTGCGCATACTTCTTCTTCGTAACTGCTTAATACAGGCTCCGGTTTTTAGCGGATGGTACCGCAGCTGGGGATAGAATTACTATTACCAAGGATCGCGTCGTTTTTACTGTGAATTTTGAAAATTTCTCTAAAGTTCTTACTGTGAATTTTGAAAATTCAGCTGATATCTTTTATAATACTAGAAACAAATTTTTAAAACTACCTAAAATAAAAAAAACTATTAGTCACAAGAATAATGAAACAATAGCAATTAAAACTTTCAACAAGCTGCCAAATGAGCTTAAAACGCTACATCTAAATAGAGA
>UELU01136478.1:17626-29345 GCA_900490025.1 Megastigmus dorsalis | reverse complement strand
CCGGTTTTTAGCGGATGGTACCGCAGCTGGGGATAGAATTACTATTACCAAGGATCGCGTCGTTTTCACTGTGAATTTTCGACTATATCTCAAAGTTTTTACTGTGAATTTTGAAAATTTCTCTTAAAGTTTGAAAATTCAGCTATTCAGAAAATTCAGATAATGAAGGAATAGAATTTAATAGAAATTACCATTAGCCCACCTGTGCACCATGACGAGATATCTGCAATGTCTAATGTATTATTTACTTATCCTATAAATATGCATATATTCATTAATAGCTTAGATAATGAATCTTTTACTTGGATTCAGTAGTTCCCGAATACGTACCATATGTAAGTAAAATCGATCAGTCAATGATTCATTAATAGTAAATGAATATTCAGTTAGCCATATTCAAATCCACGTTCATTAACATTAATTTAATGTCATTTAATACAAGTTATCCTTTTTCTCAGTGTGCAAATTAAAGCATTCTATATTTTTGCATAAAAACAGTTATTGTGTATGAATACGAATTTATTTTTCATTATTAATGTATACTGACAAATAATAAATAAATCTATAATATTTGCGTGCCATAAAATAGTCTCATATTATAAAATGAACCACGCGATTATCTAATTACTCAAACGATCGTTAAACATGCATAACATTCGGTTACACCAATCATATACGAAACCAAATTCAATTATGGGCAATATAATATCTCGACCGATAAATATACATTTCGTAAACGCTATAAAAGTATATCGGCATTGTGCACTACTTTACTGCTTATATAAAAGAATCGCAACGCAATTTCGGGCCATAATTGCGTAGCAGCGGGGGACTATATATGCATAATTCCGGAGTACGCGCGCGGCCGTAGGTATGAGGTATGCGAATTTAGATAATGCATATCTACATATCACAGATACTAAAATGATCTCCCACGCCGCCATCTGTCATTTCGGATTGTTAACTCGGTTAACTCACGCATATCAAATCGGGCGCGGGTGCTCGCAGGGTGTGGCTTATATGCGAGAAATGGGCAGTAGCGGTAATGCGATTTGGATAGGTGGAAAGTCCTGTGGGACATTTTGTGCTCTCCCTCTCTCTCTCTCTCTCTCTCTCGCGCGCGCGCGCTCTGTGTCTCTGTCTCTGCTGTTCAGTTCTGTCTCCCTCATTGGAATACTGCGCGGACGATATGCATATGTAAATATTGTGACGGACCGCGAGGAATCGGCGAAAAATCGTGCAGCGCATGGACTGTGTAGTCGTCCTGGGGAAAAAAAAACAAAAAAGACTTATATGTGCTTCTTCTAGTATATAAATTTTATTGCTAAAAATAAAGATTACTTTTTATTCTTCGAATTAGCATTATAGTTACATATATAATCAATATATTGCTAATGACTCTGGATAGCAAATGACAAAGGATCAGGTATTCGAGCAAGTATGAAATTAATAAAAACTTAATTTTAATTCTTAATAAAAAGGTTGCAATAATGGTATTTTATTTCTTGGTTCTATGTATATTGTTTTGAAGTATATTTTATAATTGATTCAAACGAGCTTATATGTATAAAAAAATATATATATATATTTTGATAACATAGACTATCATTCATATTTATTATTTGCAATTATATTGAATTATCTTTATAGTACGAATAAAAAACATTGTCAATGAATTAACATTTTCGCAACCGAAATGGAGAAATAATAATAATATTTTCAATGATATAAATGCATAACCGAATTACAACGCTAATCAAATAACAATGCTTACGTAGCCTAAACGTCCAATTGAGATTCCCAGCGATGAGTTCTTTCCGCGTCGGCTGGCGCGCCGTCTTTCAGCCCAGTGTATTAACACTGGCAGAGGATGATCCTGTTAACGGGATCACGGCTTATATATAGGCGCTGCGAACGGCGAGAAAACGGGGCCCTTGCCGCAATTTACCGACCCTTCTTGCGGTTCCTCCAGGGACCAAGGATTTCGGCCACCCTGACCTGAATACAACTCGCAAGAGAAAAATGTACGTCGCTCGATATATGCGCCTCGCTCTCTCGTACATATATATATATATATATATATATTGACCTGTGAGATATATTGTTCCGTGATGTGCAGCGCTCGACGAAGCTTGCGAGTTTTTCTTTAATCGCAGGGGGTGAGAGGGGAACCCGCGGTACGGACGCACTTAACCCCTTATACGCGAGGGCTCCTTCAAATTGATTTTCTCATTATTGCTTCGGCCGGAGCTTACAAATTTTGTTTTGGTTCGGCCGTGTGTGATTAATGAAAGAGTTCATTCGATGTACGCACGTCATGTGATCTTTGATTTGCTCCGCACAGCTTTTACATGCTTTCACAGCTTTTTGTTCGTATTGTAAATCCCGTTATTTACTCATCAAACCCTTACACAATACTCTAATTATTATACGATATGTTTTATTAGTCTTTACTAAAAAGCTTTATAAAGTTATATCAAATACAATTTGGTATTCCAAAATAGAAAAGTCAAGAATAAAAAACAAAACTTGCATGCCCTTATCCAATGCACGTATAAATTCGAACCTGACGATCGCCGATAAGATGCGGGAGCGCAAAATAATTGTATTGCATTTCATTCGAAGTAGCCACGGAATTGCGCGAGTCTTTGACGAGACAGAAGCAGCAGCAGAAGCAGCGCAGCAGCAGTAGACTCGTTAATTTAAAGTTTTTAATCTCGGTGTATAAACCGTCGAGATAATAACGGCATCTTACAGGAGAGGGCCCGTCCGCTACGCGGCTCGGCGGCACAGCCACGGCGTCGGGATCTTGCTTTGTGGTGCAGCGGTCCGTATGATTGCCGAAGTTCGGCGAGAGAGCTACCGGTGTTTCAGACGTTTCGCGTTGG
The DNA here is from genome assembly GCA_900490025.1 of Megastigmus dorsalis. NCBI lineage: Eukaryota > Metazoa > Arthropoda > Insecta > Hymenoptera > Megastigmidae > Megastigmus > Megastigmus dorsalis. The sequence continues at coordinate 26,457 of UELU01136478.1, read as the reverse complement.
ACGCCACTTGCTTCAGCGGACAAAGCCAAAGCCAAATTCGCCTGTATTCAGCGTAACGCGATCCGTTTTCCTCTCTCTCTCTCTCTCTCTCTCTCTCTCTCTCTCTCTATGCCCTTCACTCTCTGTACTACTAGTCTGCTCTTACTCTCCCGAGAGCTATACGTATAGCAAGGGTTATATACCAGCTCCTCTGACGAACTTCCTCTGCCGTTATTTTTCTCGAAAAGTCCCTTGATTCACTGCGCGCCAGCATCACCTCTTTTACGCGCGCAAGGTAAAATGAACTTTGCCGCGGATTCTGCACGCAAATTTATCTAATTTCCCCCTTGAAAAATAATAGAGTTTGCAAAGAGCGAAGAAGTTTGCGCGGCAAGTCTAGATAATAGCGCTGCTGCGTGCACCGCGATATTTGAAAAAGAAACCCGTAATTAAAATTATCAAATAGTTAGATATATAAGTAATACAGATTTTCCAGTTTAACACTTCGCTGTCCTTCTATTTGGAATGTATCCGTACATACTGGGAGCACGCGAGGGAATGTAAAATCAGTATTTTCAACAGATGGCTCGGAGTCTCGTGATACCTATACCCGGGGCTCTCGCGTGAGCTCGTCTCCGGCTAGTCGACGATTTTTAGCCTCGGGCCGCGGCGACAGTGCCGATGGAAAAGTTCCACACCCTGAGTGCTCCACCTTGTTTTTCGGTACCGTACATGCGCTACCTAGGAAATTAAAAAAGAAAAAAAAAAAGAAGAAGAAGGAAAGAGAGACGGTGAAACTCGTGATTCATACTGCCGACACGTATTCCACTCGGTCTCTCTCTCCTACTTTTAAAGCTGTTTAGAACCGCACCGAAAGAACAGACTGGTGTATAACCGAAAAGCATTTTAGAGGGACACGATATCGATCTTTTTTCTTTCTTTTTTTTTAAACTTTTTACGAAATTTCATTGAATATTTGTTGTTTAGTTCGAAGATTGACCGCCAGATCGTTTATATTTAGGCGTGGTTTTAATTCGATATATTTAAATGAATTATTTAGCGTTGTTAAATTGAAGCGATGGATATTATAGTTAAATTATCAATGTTCGTTAACTGCGTCTCGATGATTTAAGTATCATTCTTTATAAGTTAGATATATTCTGTCGGGAAAGACAATGGTGTGAAATAATAACAAGGAAAACATTTTTTTAATTACCGCGCCGCGAGTTTTTGAAAGTCTCGCAACAAAGTACACTCCCTCGGTCTCCCTGATTTTTTATTGCCTTATTTATTGCGAAAAAGGGTTTTGAAGCAAGCTCGAATCTCAAAGTTAATTGCATACATAATTGAATCTCTTTTATCCGAGTTAAATGTTTCAAGACGAGGAGGATGTATATAAGGAGAGAGAGAGAGAGAGAGGGAGAGAGCAAGTGAGAGAGAATACCTTCATATATCCATCTTAGCACTAATTAAAGTAAGTTTCTCTCGGAGAAAACTCATTCCTTTCTGTGGCTGCCTTTTTTGCTGCCGCTGCCGCTGCTCCTGCTGCTTCCCTTCCGCTCGATGGAAAAATAAAAGGAAACCGGAGTGAGAGGTAAAGAGAGAAAGAGAAAGAGAAAGCGAGAAAGAGATAGAGAGAGAGAGAGAAAATAAAAGGGGAACGAGAGGTACAAGACCGGATAACCAGCTTTGAAGTAAGCTCGCCAATTTAGACGCTAAAGAAAACTGTTTTTCCGTTTTCTTCCAGCCGCGCGCAGGGGGCCCAAGTTACAATTACTTTGCGAGATAAAGTTTGCCTTCGTTATAGTCCCGCGAAGGGCTCCGCGCACAACCGACGACTTGGCGCGCGCTTTCTTTGTATTATGCAAAGTAAAACGGTGCGCGCGCGCGTCTCTCTCTCTCTCTCTCTCGCTCTCTCTCTCTCTCTCGTTGGGTTTCCTCCTTTTATTTTGTTTTTTCTACTCTCCTCCCTCTCCCTCGCCTCTGTCCTCTTCTTCTTACCTGCGATTCTTTCAGATCCTACACGCGCTTTTGCCCCCTTGTGTATTTCAAATTTTAGGTAGCATAATTGTGATGACGTGATTACAGTTTTTATATATATATGCTGCAATGATCGGATGGGAAAACGGTATTGGTTTACATAAGTACATTTCAAATTACATTATCCATGTGCGGTATTAAGGGGATGGGCAAGCGGAAAGATTTCTACTTTGCTGATTAAAATTCCATCCATAATTTACAGAGATTTTTGGGAATGCAATTTTCCTCATCAAAAATCTCTGTGCAATTGAACTGAAATTTAATGTTTATATAATGTTTTGTCAAATGCAAAAATCAGTTGTACCGTCACGGGTACGATTTCTATAATCACTTAAGGGTAGTTCTCGTTCTTTTCAACATTTGTAATTAAATGTAATATTACTTTCATTATTTTCATTTATCTTCCCTTTATCTTTAATTCAATACAACTATACAAAAAAAGAATAATAAAACTAAGTCATTGAATAATACTAAATTAAAAATAAGCAATTTAATAAGACAACGGCAAAGGAAACAGTTTCTGATCAGACATTTAAATACGTGGTAGTAATTTCTGATCAAAACGGACCTAATATATGATCAAAATAAACAAGTAAAAACTTGAATTTATTGTTTGCGATAATTTCCAATAGTAGAGTAAAAATGGATTGATTGCACAACGCGTACAACAGTGTGTCCAATCCTTTCTACTCTACTACATACGAAACAAGTAAATGATAATAGTAATCGATAAATACTTATAATCTATGATAATCTATATTGCTGCTATAATATTATGAATATAACGATAAATGATCAGAAATTGGATCTGTAATGGCATCGTGTCATTAAAATTAATTTTTATACGAGTAAAAGCCAATTCATCTCGAAAGATAATTCAGAATAAAAAATTAAGTTCGTTTTTCGTTCATGGATTTGTTCACATACACTATAACAAATGTACAATTGAATCTATTTCATTCCTTTATTATAAGAATAGAAGTACAGTTATTAACAACTGGACACCATTACAGCATTATTGTTTCTAGAGTTTTACCGTTAGAGTTCAACATCGAAGATCCCAATAAGACAATCTTGCAGCGCATATATATTTCTTTTTCAGCCTTGAATTATCGCATGTATATAAGCCGCAGCAACTCGCGGCCGTACACCCAATTTAATATCAAAGGCGTCCCCGGCATTAATCACGGCGCTTAAACAAATTTTCGCGGTGGCATACACAAGGAGACTTGGCGTATACGCATAAATTTTGCAGCTCCTAATTTAGCACTTATATATATATATATACACATATACTCGAAATAGTATTGACGCAAGCTTATACGTGAATAAGTACATGTAAGGTATAAAACACAGCCACACTATGCGGCGATAAGTAAGAAGGAGAGCGAACGCCATGTGGCAAACCAAACCGCTAATTTCAATACTCTATTGTTATGATTTATTATAGGCATCGTCGCAGCAGCGCCGCTACACTTTCACCCTTGGCGCCCCGGGGCACTCCGCGCGGAAGAGAAGCAAGAGAGAGAGAGAGAGAGAGAGAGAGGAAAAAAAAGAGTATCACGATGGGGTAGATCGGAGCGGTTCGCGGGAGCAGACGCTCAGCCGCAGCATTAAACGACGCGAGAATACGATTTTCAGCATGGATTCAATTGGGCATCGCGTGGGATGCGAATATCGAATGGCCCACGTGCAGCGTGCGTGCGCGTAAGTCTGCCTGTGTGGTATATTCCATCCGTCGAACAGATTTGAAACTTTCTGCGCTTCGTAGGGGACTGCCACGTACATATATGTGTGCGGCATAACTGAAAAGTTTCAAATGGATTTTTACATTGTGTGAAATTTTTATCGAAGATAGCTTTTTTCATAGTTCGTTATGGAAACCTATTTGTTATATCCATCGTATGTGTTAATTGAATAATTCATGTTATGACTTAAATACTTCATGTTAAGTTCGAGTTACTTAACTGTCGAGTTGTTTCAATGAGACATTTTTTTCCAATTTAAAGTTTCACTTACAAATCAGTGTTGACGCATAATTTTTTGAAAAAAATTCACGTAAATGCACGTTTCTGTAATAAGCATTATAAGCGAATTCTATATACAAATCTTTATAATTTCATAGAATATTATTGTTGTTGCAATTCGTCCTGCAAGAACTATATAAATTAATAAACTACGAGTAAATGCATCGAGTGGCAATAGTCACAAAAAGATGACTATATAATATAACGAGTAAAATCATCATTTTCAAGCGGACCCGCTTCGCCACATGATGTACAGCCATAATTGGATCGTTAAAGGGCTGAACGACGAATCCTCATGCACGACAAGTACACGCACGCTTACGCACACACATATATATATATAGAATTGCCGCATACCAGGGCAAAAGAAGGGACGACGCCGAGGCTTTCCGATCCCGCCTCGATCCACACACACACACTGTGCAACACCCGTCGTTTCGTCGTTTCGTGGCTTTCGGGGCGTTTCATCAATTTGAGAACGAGGAAGAGAAAACGAGCGTGTGTCCGTCCGCTGTAGCACCGTTAGACGGATCCACGCCGCACACACCGTCATAAGAGACATAAACAATGCGAGAGAGTCTATCTATATAGCGGGCGGAAAAAAAAAAACCGAGCGCGGGGGGAGCTTCGGTGGCCACTTGGCACGTATATATACAGTTGGATAACAGGGGCCGCCGCAGCCTCAGCCTCAGCCCCGTCCAATTACTAACTGGGCGCCTCTTCCACGAGCCTGCGTGCGTGTGTGTGTGGGTGTGTGTACGCGGGGGGTCCGACACACCGCGCGATTGTTACGCTCGCGCCCATTGTTCGGCGGGAGCGCGATTGCAGTCATTGTTTTTTTTAGCTCTCTCGGCTCTGCTGCTGCTTCTTTGGAGCTCTTGTTGTGCAGAGACAGCCGAAGACGTGACGCGTCGATCGTCGTGGATGCGCAATGTGCGACGCAAGTTGTGCGACTTTGCCTATTGACTTTCTTTCATTCTTATTATACACGTGGATACAGGGGTACTTTTTGTGCGCTCGAGAGCTTTTTTAGAATCTTGGCTTACTTCGCGAAAGTCATCGAGATGAATGCTCTAGGTGTTGCTAATATTTCGTGAAGTTTTAAATGAAATGTGGAATCGAACTGCTTGTTTCGATAAATCTGCAGTATAAGGTGAATGCCAGAATTTCTGCTCACACAGTATTTTTTCTGTTAGAGGTGCTGCATTTACTTCATGGCGTTATACGTAATATACTTTTTATTTGGTTCGATACTTCTGCGAAGTTATAGAAATAAGGACGTGAGTAGAATTTGGAACATTCGCCTTATTGTAGTCTTTCGTGTTTTAGATAGATATATCATTAATGGACTTACTGAATAAGCTTCAGAATTAATACTTGTTACAAATAAAAATTGACTTGACTTGTCTATATAAAAACATACAAAAGCTCTACGCTCTGCAAGTACATTTATTATTTTTTTATATACGTATTATTATGGTTGCATAAATATATGACGATATAACTTATAGGAAATGTTTCTATGACGTTAATTGTTTTACGAGCGTTTTGATGCTTCAAAAGATATAAGTAAATAACCGGTATGATAGATTAAGACTTATGCTCTTGAATTCGCGGTATTATCTCATTCATTTATTGTTTTCCATTGTCTAATCGATTATTTAAAAATTCTATTATTTAATATATTTACGTAGTTTCTTTGTGATTGTTATTTTAGAAAAAATATAACAAAGTGATTTCGAAATCAGCGCAGTGGCAAATGTGCCAATTTTACGATTCATTGAACATAATTAATTGAGCGTAAAGAACAGAAGTATACATTATTATTAAAAAATATGATTAGTAAAAATTACGCTGACTTGATGTAAATATAAGGTGGCTAATGTCTAGCGAGAAATAAAACTATATGTCTTGTTTTATGAATAAATGAAAAGTGAAATGATAATTATTACAAAAACTCTTTCTGAATATTAAATACAGTAGTTAACGATCCAGCTTGTCACTCTTCGTATCACCCACATATGGTTTTCACGAGACCTACGCAATTTTGCCGGAGTGATTGCACATATGGCGTACGGTTGAAAAAACATCCATCCCTCACTCACAGGCTAATATACTATACCATCAATTTTTTTTCTCAATTGACATCTGTATATGTCTCATGAGTATTTTGTGGGATAATTTTGATTTTTTTTTATAAAATCCTGTATTAGATTCTATGTTGAATATAGGTAGTATGACAATCGATTAATAAGTCGATTAATAAGCTTCTAATATTTACAGATAGTTAATTCTTATACTCAAGGAAGTACTAAGAAAAATATAGCTACCAGCGTTATTATAATACCGCTCAACGTTATTCTGTCGTTGCCATTCGGTGAGAACACCCTGACGATATATAAAAAGTCTCAGAGATTAATAGATATTTTGATGTTTCCTCTATTTTTAGAAACATTTTTAAAAACATGAAGTATGAAGCAACCCAAAAACCCCACTTCTAATGTACGATTACTGTTATATTACAAACGGGTCAGCCTCATATACGAAACTTATTATCAATTAATTAATTAAGAAGAACAAGATATTCTTCATTTCGTACAGTTAGCATTACGTTCAAATTACATACTTATAACATTCTTACTTAATGAATGTACTTGTAGAAAATATTCAACTTTCATTATTTCACCTAGAGGAAATGCCTTTCTAAGTACCTGGTCAAGTTTCTAAAAAGCTAGTAGGTATATTTTATAGTATAAAAATAACGTTCTATATCGTTAAAATGAAGACAAAGTCATAGACAAGTTAGAACAGATCCATTTTTTCATTCGATATTTGTAGGAGAGTCTCGTTTAATACGTACCAGGGGTAGATTCGATTTTTTCAATTGCGTTTGCGTGCAGATATAGATTGGGGAGAGCGAGAGAGAGAGAGAGAGAGAGAGAAAGAGATGAAATGGGGACAGCGTGGCAGGGCGAGTGAGGGATATCGCGAGAGTGAATTTTCAATCAGTGCAGGTTGAAATTTTCTGAAAAGCGGGGAACGTCAAACGAAACGTGAGGTTCCTGTCTGCCACGGTCAGCTGCCCTGCGCGTCAAAGGCATGACGTTTTTCGATATGGAAAACGCGAAAAAAAAATTCGGCAATTGAAAAACACTGGCCACTTCAGCCCGATATAAACACGTATACCATTGATACAGAAAATTCTCTCTTGTTTTTACCTCTCTCTTGATCTATTATTTTAATGCTATTAAAATCGATATTATTGCGTGTATGGAGAATCTCAATCTTTGTAATCATTCTTGTACAGACCGTAATAGATCAGTTGTAAAATTTTTCAAATGCTGAAATTATCTATAGTAACAAGATTCAAAATTACTTTTCAACTCATACAATAATTCCTTAAAGTATACCGTAGAAAGAGAAAACACTCAAACGCTGAGTTTCTAAATGTTAAGTGCAGAATAACTGATGATAATACCGTTTCGACAAACTGGTACAGAAAACCGACGACATCCGAAAGATACATAAACTTTCATTCACACCACCCTACATCTCAAAAAGTTGTCATTATTTACAACTTGGTATATCTATAACTGTTTTAATCTTTCGGACCCTAAGTACCATACTGTAAACGTGAATTTGACCACTAAATATTTATTAGCTAATGAGTTTCCTTTAAGATTCAAAAATAAATATATTAAGAAATGAATATGCTATATTAACCGAGACAATTGTGTCAAACCACAAATACAAATAATCAATTACGTAATACCAGGTTAGTATTGTCGTATATCAAAGATCTCACTCCTAGTGTTAAGTTTACTTTTAGAAAATATGGCATTAGCATAAGTAATAAAAACTACAATAAATTTAACTATGTGATTAAACTAGGTAAGGATAAACTTGAGAATACAGAACTAAGTAACCCAATGTACAAGATTGATTGTAGATACGTGACTGTACATACATAGGCAGAAGAGAAAATTAAAAAAGCGTCGCGACGAACATAACACAAATGTTAAAAATGCATCGAAGCGATATCCTCTTGCCCTCAACGTACGCCACACGTAACATAATATCGATTTTGATAGATTAGAGTAATAGATCAAGAGAGGGTAAAAGCAAGAGAGAATTTTCTGAAATGTTTAATATTTTCTACTATGATAATACCCTTAATATAATAGAAGATACCATGTTTTTAAATAATGCACACAAAAACACAATCAATCGGATTAAACGTTTTGTATACCACAATACGCACTATATATTAGAGTTTAAATTTCCATTGAATCAGTTATGATCATCGATAGTCACAAGATAGTCACATGACCCAATGAATTTGAGATCAAAGTCTGCCAGACACAAATCCAGATTTATGCAGTTCCTACAGAAGGAGAATCAAGGCTTTTACTTTTATCTGTAAAGACTTTTAGGCTCGTGTTATTATCAATAATTGTATTAAAAATTTGAAGAAGAATTTGGTGTACTATTATTTGAAGTTTACGTCTGTAAATGAAGAGAATTATGCTAATAAGAGTCTCGTAATTGATACACTTTTACTTAATTAACCCATTAACGACCAAGATCCCGAATTTTCAACAACTTTTTCAAGGCTTTTTTGTGCAAATGTGCATATAGTTTATAAAATAAATCGCCAAGATTGTGATATTTGTTATACTGGTCAGTCAAGTAAAGTTTTGAAATAGTGAATTAAAGAACATATTGCAGATTGTAAATATAATAGAGATAAGTCGGCTTTTATTTATAATTAAAAAATATTATATT
>UELU01136478.1:0-17606 GCA_900490025.1 Megastigmus dorsalis | reverse complement strand
CAGAATTTTTTATTACAAGCTATGGCGGGGTTGAAAAATTAAGTTACAAAGCGCGAAATTAAAATGAGTTTTAAATACTTTTTATCGAAACTGTTATGAAAAATATAATTTTTTCAACATTTTTCATAACAAATGTATATATATTTTTAAAAATAAGTTTACTTTTAATAGCGTCATTATTGTCTGAAATTTTTATCCAGCAAGTATAACAATTGATGAATAAGTACATATATATTATGTGCACATGTGTACTTGACGTTAGGCATGTGTTAAAGGCATCTTAACCCATTAACGACCAAAATCCCGAATTTTCAACAACTTTTTCAAGGCTTTTTTGTGCAAATGTGCATATAGTTTATAAAATAAATCGCCAAGATTGTGATATTTGTTATACTGGTCAGTCAAGTAAAGTTTTGAAATAGTGAATTAAAGAACATATTGCAGATTGTAAATATAATAGAGATAAGTCGGCTTTTATTTATAATTAAAAAATATTATATTCATTAGATTTGTTTATTTTTTGTAACTAGAGATCTAAGAATAATGTTTTTTGTATTATGCATAAGTGAGCATTTGGAAAACAATAACAAATAATTAAAGTTATAATAAAGAAGCAAGAGAATCGACCAACACTATAAAAATTATTATTTTAATTTTGATGATTGAATAGTATATTTCTATACTAACCTTTATTTACGATATTATACGAAACATGATGTTAAAGTATCACTACTATATGCAATAATCAATAAGTGTCTACGATAAAAGTTTTGACTCTTTATTTAAGGGCTTCATAAATAGAATATTCACCTTCTGAGTAATATTTATGATAATGTGTTGATTAAACTATATAGTGATAATAATTACAGTATAACGAAACAATTTATTTGTGATGCACTATCATTACTTTATTATCATGCCTTTGTATATTTTGCAGCATATGCACACGTAGTTACTTACATGTATTGGCTTGTGTGATTTAACTTTTTTTTGGGCAAAAATAAATTTAATTTACTTTTTCAAAGGACGAAATTCGTTTTTTTTTAAATATTTACAATATAACTTAAAAAAATATAAGAAATTTCTTCCTCTAAATCTGTACGCATATACTTTCCAACATTTGCAATTTCATAATATTTTCGTTTAATTATTAATACTTTAACATTTTATAACCAGCGCGTTATTCTTTACCTATTTTAAGTGTACTGACTATCTATGAAAAAAACCTATCGAAATCACTCAAGTTATCTCCTGGACCTCGAAACTATACAGAAAGAATTTTGGGCACCTGAACTACTACATGTTTTTCTCTTGGGCTTACTTTTGCCCCGTATTCCAACAAAAATTATAGTGTTTTCATTGATCGTCGATCCATGCTTAGTTCATATATGGTCGTCAATTCTGTTATTTGGGGTATGTAAATCATAACATTAGACATGGTAATGAGCGGTTTATTTAATGCCAGAAATCCTACGTCAAGGAAATGTATTTTAACATTTATAAACAATGGGAGCAATATTTTGACTGCTCGTTTCTCCATCCTTATATATATGGATATTAATTGTCTTCCCAATACAGTGCCTGCGTTGGTGCTATCCAAAATTAGTAAAGACACCATCTTCTTGTGATTATTAACAAGTGCCACGTGCTAAGCTATCAATTCTCGGTTTTTCGGAACAATCTATTGACAGTCATACAATTTGAAAATTTTTTTTAATGGTAAATAAATTAAACCTCTGATATGTACCTCTTTCTAGATTTAATTTATATGCATATGTATATATTTGAAATTCTAGCACAGAGCATAAAAATTCTATGTTAGAGTTCATTACATCTTACCACGTGTGACCAAAGCGATTCGGCAAATAACCAAAATTTTTTTTCAACCCAAATAGGTATGCGTATTCCTTCCATCTACATCGACTCCACCTCTCGCTTATGCTCTTTCATAGTGTTTCCCTTTAGCCTCAGGCCGGAATAGCGTATTATACGTCCTCATAGAATAAAGATCCTTTGACAAAATTGTCCCTTGGGAAATGCTTTAGGGACGGCTATACGGCCACCAGGAAATGACGGAACCGCGTTAGGATATTGCGTTATTGCAAAGACGACCCCTCTCAAGGAGTGTACCTGATGACTATAACCTTTGGTCAGACATTGCCAATTCGTTAAATATTACTTTCTATCACCATAAAAATACCATCTGCATCTAGTTATTATTAAAAGTGTTACGGAGCATGAGCTCATTACCATACTATTTTGTAAGCAACTAAATTGTAAACTTGAAGAAACAAATAGAATATGTGTATAAATTTTTTTTGTCTTTTGGAATTTTTAAAAGTTTCAGTCCTTTTTTGAATACAAATAGTCTTATATATTTAAATTAATTAATATAGTTAAGAGCCTATGCTTATCAATAACAAATTAATAGAAAATTGTGATAATGCAATGTTACAATTCACTCGATCTACGCGTCGAAATAACGTATAATGACACGCAGCTTCAAAAACATAGCTTTAAAATCAAAACACATCCTTGAAAGTGTAAATATTTGTCATTCATCTCATCACTGCCATATTCAACGTCAACCACTAATTCAGCCACTGATTCAAATTGCGTTCGCCTCATATATATGGCGTGTTGGCGCAACACGCGGAGAACTCGTCGCTTATAACCGATGAAGGCATAAAGCTCGTGTCTGCGTGTAATTTAGAGTTCCCAGCTACCCAGTGGGTGGTTGGTTACCACCCGCTGCTCCCAAGACACCTCGAATACATAGGGCCAATGACTTCGGGCACACGCTGGCGCTGCTCCTTCTATACGACACTCCAGCTCACCTTTATTTTCAATATAACTATACATTTACATTCCTTTTTCTACTTTCGCCAAGGGATCGCTTACTGACTACTTGTAATTTATCTATAAAGCAACGATTATCAAAAACCAGTTGATTCTGTACATCGTATACAGTAATTTAAGATATGTCTTATTTGTCACAAAACTCTTTTCATATGTAAGTATAATTATTTAAAATATTTTTCTACTTTTTTCCTTAATCGCGTCGTTTTCACTCGGATTTACCCTATATACGCAAAAGAGCGTATTAGAGTGTCTTATTACAGCAGCCAAGCACATAAGAAGTCGCCATTCCGAGGTAAACACGATCTTCTTATCATGTGGCCTTTCTACGCCCCTTTTTTATTCGTTTGGGTTGCGGACTGCCGACGCGTTAGAGAGAAAGGGAGCCTGGACGAGAGGCGTGATTCGAGCTCAGGAGAAAAAGTAGAGCGTGGAACAAACGTAGCCCGTCACTTCCTTAATAGCAGCTAGCACTCGATGGATCGCTGGATCGAACTGATCGCACTGTCTTATAACGTCGAGAGGGTGTGCGGAGGAACGAAAGAGAAGAGGGTATATATATACATATACACGGTGCGCGTCACTTGTGTGCGGGTCATATCGTATAGGTGTGCGTATTTTATGTGTGTTATGTGCCTGGGTGTGTGTGTGTGTGTGTGTGTGCGCGCGGCGATCGCACACGCGGCCAGATTCGCAAGGAGGGCTGTAAACCCCGCCTAGGGCTATTTTCTCTCTTTCTCTTTATATTCCTACCCCCCCCCCCCTTTCCCCACCCGTCTCCCTTTCATTTTTCTCCTGCTGTCTTCCCTACTTTATCTTTCCTCCCTCAGTCGCTTTTACTTCTATCCTTGTTATTTATTCTTCCGTGCGTTCTTTCCCTCTCCTCCTTCACTTTCTCTATATCTCCCTCTACATTTTTATTCTGTATCTGTTGCTGCACCCCGTAATCCCGCTATATTCTTTTTTTTTTTTGAAAATTCTCTAGTTTACATTTTTGTACAGACATAAACAATTGCTATACAGTGTAAAGCTTTTATCAAAAATTAGTGTATCTATAAAATTTAACGCCGAGTGCCACGTAATTATAATATAATATGTAAGACAACTTTTTTCTGTGTAGCATATATTTTACTGTGTAGGAAGCTATTAAATTGATATTTATACCTACTTATACCTAATTTTTACAGCTCTATCCTGTTGTCTATATATGATGCATTACCAGAAAACAAAGAACTCACATATTCTACTGTGAAGTGGGGCTTTTATCTACTAAATTTTGTTGTGCACATTTTAGATTTAAAATTTCACTTCTATTATATGTATATACAATAAAAATTCTATTGCAGTATAACATGTATTATAGAACTTTTGGATCAATGCAATGGATCAATTCATGTTATATACTTGGAATTCGCAAACTGAGGCCTTCGCTCTATTCTCAATCTGCTAATGTATAATCCTTATTTTCAGAAAGCGGTTACCTCTCTTGAGGTTAAGAGCTATGCCCAAACACGCACGCTAAATTTCATTCTAGCTTTCCTGGGTCGAAAACCATCCCCCGTGTATAGGCGTATGTTTTACCAGTTGTTCTCGACCTCCTTTCAAACTCTTTCTCCCGGATTCAAATCGCATCGTAGCACGCGGCGCAGTGACCTGTGATTTGACGTATTGGCATTGCATGAAGACCGCGAGAATCAGCAGCGGTGGTCCCATACCGGTTCAGCTTTCTTAATGTATATCACATCCATATACATAGGGTCTTCAAAAGGATAATCCCCCGTCCCTCCCCCCCCTCCCCCAACTATTCAAGGAATTACCTAAACAAAAAAAGACAAGTACCAACGTCGATAGTATTTTCGATGAGCATTACAATGGTTACCCTGAATTAGACCTTTAATATGATATTTAAGGTCATTTGAAGGTCAACTGCATTTTTTTAAATGGAATATCTCCTTTCGATCGCAGATTCTGAAACAGCGGAAAATTTTCCGTTCAGATATGATTTTTCTCGAAGAACACGTCTAAGGTCAAGATAAGGGTTAGCATTGGAATCCTCGTCGAAAATCCTATCGACCTCGGGGCTCATCATTTTAGTTTAGGTAGTTAATTTCAAAATCAGGAGGGGGGAGGTCTGATACTTTTTGAAGAATACCTGTATGCGTATGCAGCGAACGTGACTCCATGACTGCCTAGATTTTGAGGCTTGCGGCTGCGTGCATTGATGCTTGTTCTCTCTCTCTCTCTCTCTCTCTCTTTCTCGCTTGCCTCTTCTGTCCTGAACACGGTTGGCTCACGCTCGTTTATGTAACGAGACTACTTAGGGCGTTTCCGTGTTTTTGCCTATCCTCGAATTTAGTTGCTGAGTGACGATTAATCGTGTTTTTTTTGTGTTGTGTGGCTCTCGGCGCAACTCTTCATTATTCCATAGAACACGTTGATTTCTTGTAGGCTTAAATAATATGCTTCAGTAATGTTGAGTTGACATGCACAAATTCCCTTAAAGTCAGATTAAGATGCATTTCGTGATTCAAGATTATCTTATAATAACGCATTTAACTTTTCCATCATCAACTGTAGTATTATTAATATTCTGTATGAATCGTCTTAAATATACTACATGAAATGTTCTACAAAATAATTTGACCAAGACTTACAAGATATTATTTTACAAAATATTAGTTAAATAAATTTAAACTTAATCATCGGTATTCGGATTGATGTTAGTATAGGTCATCCAAAAGACCTCGTACAAACCATTTAGAAAATGAGTCTTACTAAGAGAAGACCAGCCCTCCAAATATGTTTATTAGGAATAACATCAATATGGGCTGTATTCCAATTATTATCAGATGTTTGATCCTTCATTCTTCTAAAACTCTCCATTTTCGAGCTTAGTGCCCATGGAAACTTTTAGTCAGAGTATCATAAATCAAATTATATTATGTGTTTAGTAATTTTGGTAGGCATTCATTTACCATCATATCTTATCAGAGATCCTTTTAAAAAAAGTAGCAATCTATTCAGCTTCTTTGATTCCCTATGTCTGTAGGTCTATATATTTTCCATACCTTATCTCGATATGCGTAATCTCTTACATTGCATAATACTTGTAGCTCATCTCACCTTTAAAAATATCATATAGTCAAATTGTCAGCATAAGAACATAGATACAAATCTAATTATTTTTAAATACTAATTTTGTTTGCATTCGATTCTATAATTGTATAAAAAACTAATACATACGGTATGTGCAAAACCAGTTTGTAATTCAAATATATAACTATTTATTATAAATTTGCCATAAAAACAGCTTATAGATGGTGTAGACAAAAAATATTGTATGTCTGAATAATCTCGCACAAAACATATAATTTTTAACCTCGTTCTTTCATTAATAAAAGTAATTGACCCAAGCTAACGAACGTCGCTACCGCCGTCCCGAAGCTATATGATTTTCAAATTGTGTGGATGTGTCTCACAGCAGAATCTCGAGTATGCGTGTCGGTATGCGTAGCAACACATCCTCCGGTCAGTCGTTTTGCCCTTTTTTCAAGTCCTGTCGTGCCTCGCTTATAATCCCTGCGGTGCTATAGTACAGAGACGCGTGCATGCGTGCCTGCAAGTATTCGTGAGTATGTGTGTGCGAGTGTGTAAAGGTGGCCAATAATCGACTCCGAAGACGTCAGTCCTTCGTTTCTCTTTCGCTCCACAGTATCTCTCTAATACTTCCTCGCGCGCTCCTTGGATTCCAGCGTAATAAGGGTCTAGGCTTGTCCTTATAGCAAATTCACTGCAGAGTGAATGAGAGAGAACACACTTTTTTCCCACTTAAAAGTCACACAACCACTGTTTCGCATTCCCATATTACGCTTGCCTTTCGTGTGCTCAACGAATGATTCTCCGATTTCTCACTCTTTCCACTATTTTCCACTATTATTTATATGTACATTTTACCAGCAGTTATTTCTTACATGTATGTTTTTATTTAATATATGTAAGGGTATAATATAAAACATGTCTTATAAATATAAATAACATTTTCAACTTTAAAAGTGCATTATTTGTTGTGTTCCCTCTTTTTCAAACTTCTACCTCATTATAACGAAATTACCACTTTTTATCTATTTCTTGCACAACTAAAACGTGTTCAATTGGCCGACTAGGGCTTAACGCATTTTGAAAAGTTATACCATTCCATTTTTTGTCATTGTAACATTCTTCTTTTATTTCCTTTTTACAAAGTTTTACATAGATATGTATTCACTTTTCTATATTCACAGTTGTTTTATCAATACTCTCTATAGGTCATAAGCTCCTACATACATTTAAAAAAACTTCTTCAAATGAAGAATTTAAGATTTTGTTTGTTATAAAGCTTTGGTGTATATTTTACCAACAAAACTATTGTAGCCTTATTTCGATTTTTTCAAACCGCGTTTAATCTTCATTACAAAGCCCGAAAATTCCTCCCTCGACGAGCTCATAAATCTACTATTATTCGAAGTATCCCCCCCCCCCCGCCACGCGCTAGATAAAATTCTTCTCGTCCCTTCTTTTTCCTCTCATTCTCCCAGTGGAATTCTCACTTTCTTCGCGTGCAAACATCGAACGTCTCGCCCTTCCGCGTCCTCCCGCTTACCGCGTGCACACGCCTCTCTTTATTTTTCTTCACGAGGAATGCCGGACGCCCACGCCTCGCATTATACGTCCCGAACCTCGTAAAAAGGCATTATTAAAAAGGCCTTAGAAAAATGGTCTGTACGGATTGCATATATATAGGCCATCGCGAACAGCGACTTTTTGCCTCCTCCTTTATACCAATCTTGCTCGATAGGCGCACGTAACACGTGCATGCGCGACCGTACCGCTCGACTCGACATCGTGTGTACACACGATCGAATATGCACTCGTGCCGCGAAGCGAGAGCACGCATACCACGCGGTGCATGTATATAATACACGCTTCACACATACTCGCCACAAATTAAACTCACGCACACTATGGCGTTCGTCGCCCACGGCGAAAAGCCAACTAATGGGAGAGTTGGAGAAAAGGGTAAGAGAGAAAGAGGGAGAGAGGAGAGAAAGAGAGAGAGAGACAGCGAGAGGAGAGGAGGAAGAAAGAGAGGGCGGAGAGAAGGAAAATAGAGCGATTATAAGCATCTTCAAACTGCGAGTTCTACCATTTGACTCCTGTGCATCTTTCTTCTTTGAATTTTGCAATGCAGGTGTTCACCTACAACATTCTCTGCTTTAGGTTTTGAATTTAGAAAAACGAATAAATATACCTATAGTTGAGAAAAGAAGATTGAGTAGAATATTGCAGTAAAATTTATCCTATTCTTTACCTAAACATTTAAAAAAAAGGCCGAGACATATTTATTTCTTTAACTATCTGTTTTCTCAGAAGAAGTTTAGAAGAATTACAGCGACAAACTGTTTATTTATAGCTCTTCATGCACATCAATGACATAAATTTTCATTGAGATTATCAGACGATACTAATAATATATAAACAGGTACGTTATTCGGCACGCATGTTCACAAAGTTTGTTTTTATTTTATAAGTCATCTTTAAAATGTATCATCAATAATAAAATCTATTAGTTATGCACCATAAAATACTAAAATATAAATAATTATTGTAAAAATCATATGAATCTCAAAAACTCTTATTTTATGCAAAATTGTCATCAAAATTTTGCTTGTTTAATTTTTCGTAATTTTCTGTAACAATATCATTCTTAGAAATTTATTTATAAATAATATTGAAAATCTAAAAAATACACCCCATACAGAACTTTTTCAGGAACAAATGGAACCCTGTAAAATTGAAATCCATTAAGATTTAGCCCTTGGACCCTGCGCTAAGTAAAACAAGTGGAGAAATCAAATTGCGAGGACTCCATAGACTGAATTTGTATTTTAGGGGAATTATAAAAAAAGCATAATGACGATAAGGTAAAACTATCACATTCTATTTTCATCTTTTGTACTGCAATGACTGAATCTATCAATTAATCTTTAGAGGGTGGCATTGATCGATATATCGACGACCCAAGGCACACAAACTATTTGATGTTTTCAGGCAAAAAGTTAAAGAATGCGACATGCAGCAGACCTATAAAGGACGATAAAAGTGGCAATAGATGCGTTTGTGCATAAAACACGAAACTTTGGAGTTAACGCTGTAAAATTGGAAATACTTGTTGGCATACTCCAAAAGCTTCATATCCGATGTTTTTTTCAACGAGGAATCCATTTTTCATGGAAAAAAAAAAGAAAAAAGGTGGATTTACATTTAGGCCATTATTTATCCTAAAAAAAGGGCCAAAAGTGGTCTTAAAATACCTTAACGGGAAATCTGGTAATTTTTTTGAAAATTACGCGAAATTTCCGAACGACTATGTATTTTCATTTTTTTTGTTACAAACATTGTTTTCGCGGAATTTATAGTAAAATAACGATTATTTAGAAAAAATCGCGTTATTTGTCAACTTCGGGAGCTTACATGTAGGAAACCAAAGCGTTAAAAAATCTGAAAAAATTCAGATGTTTGTCTCGAGCTCAGGAGAATATAAAATGAAAATGCAAGTCTATCATCGTAATGTATATTAAGTATACTATCAAAATATGTAATCAGAAAATTTTATACAACAATTAACAATTGTTTATAACGAAAACAAATATTTTCGCTTATTCATAAGTATCCAGATAAGTACAAATTATGCACTAAACTTAAGAAAAATAACACTGTAACTCAATGAAAAAATTCCAATAACAAAAAAAGGTAAGGTTTTGATCAATATTTGGTAGCCATACCCTTTGCAGCTATCACAGCGGCACATGTTTGAGGCATCGATATTTTGATAGTATAATAAATATACATTACGATGATAGACTTAAATTTTCATTTAATATTCTTTATACCATATTTTATTACAAAATTATCTTTGGCCGGAAACTTTTGCATACAACTGTATAAATTTTGGGTCAAATGAAAAGTCGATTTAAACCAAATTTTTCCCACCTCGTAAAGGTTAAAGACTGACGTTACGTGCGCGTATTCAAATTCTTCTACACTCAATGTCCAAATATTTCAAATATTGTTCAGGTATGTACAGTTCATGAACGTCAGCCCGAAAAAGTTTAAAAACTCTGGAAATGTGACAATAAGCGAAAGTAAAATTTTGATAGGCCGCATGTCTTTCTTATATATCGCAAAGTTTATGATTTTAGTGCATGCACTTTAACGGCCGCGAATTTGAGAAGCTAGTCGGTGAATGGTAGATCCCTGTGATACCGGCATGAAGTAGTCGGTAGGATCTGTAGCTGAGTCGAGGCCAGTGCTGCCTCGTGTCCGCTGAGGTCGTGGGTTCTGGCCTCGCGTCCGCGTACTTTTACCTCGATTTTCCTAAATCCTGCACCGTTACAGCACATAAACATAAGCGATGAGAAACATCTGTAAGATGATGATGCAACCTATTAAATTTTATAGTTTTCTCAATTTCGGTTTTCTTATAGTTTCCCTACTCTATAAATTTCTCTTGTTATAGTTAGTGTTTGTATATAGAATTAAAAAAGACCTCTAAGAATATCATCTAATTATAGCTTGGCTCGTGGCGATCGATAAATTCGTCATTACTATAAATATTTTATGTACACTTTTTCTAAAAAATATTAACTATTTACATAAAATTGACACATGAATTTTTTTTTGAAATTTGATTTTTTTAACTGTAAATAGTAAATGGGATTATTTTCTTGTAAAATTTACAAAATAAAAAACAAAAAATAAAAAATAAATGAAAGCTTTTTTATCAATTTTCTCGGTCAAATGGAATACGTTTAAAACACCTACAATAAAGAGCCCATGGTTTCTTTAGTCAGATATAATATGCTTTTAAACCTCAAAATCAATACCTATAGCCTAAGCTCTCTCGTTCATCTATATTAAGGTAATGGTATGTTTGCTTTAAATAGACTGTAAATATTTTTTTATTTTTGACGGCATTTTAGTGCATATTTTATTTAGAATCAATATTCTGAATTCTTTTATTTCACATATTTGTGACTCATTTTTCTACAAACTTTTACACGAAAAAACGTCATTCTTCATTAAACAGATATTTGACAAGATTGAAGAGAATTATTTATATATTGAAGTCTATACATTGATCATCATAGAATAATTATATTGTTTTATTATGAAATTTATTACTTACTGTTCGTTTATTTGTATTTTAATATTATTTGTATCAAAAAATATTGGTACAAGTCTCCAGAACACTATAAATATTATGAAAAAGCATAATAAAATATCTGAAGTTTTGGTAAGTTAATTGAGATTTAATGTATGCGGTACTTTATAAATCTATATTCTTCTAAAAACTACTGATTATGTATTGATTTTCAAGGGAGCTGTTCTAAATTGTGTTAGTGAACAAACTTATAATGTTATATTTATTGGAAATTGGACTAATGATGAGTATTACTATTTGCGTCTACGTGGACCGTTTTTGACGATTATAAATTTAGTTACATTCAACGAAAATCTTTTTCTTTATCAACGGGAAAATTACAATAAATTTCACAGAATCAATGAGAGCACTATAAGCCAGAAGAAATATCCTGCTAAATATATCGCTCTTAGTGTTTCTGATGATTTGCAACTTACTCTAAGTCTAGAAGATTTAAGATTATCTGTTTGGTGGAACCATCACGCGACTTTTTTATTAATTAATAAAAATAAACAAAATGGATGCAGCCAAGCTCAAAATTTTTTGAATATCATATGGGATTTTAATATCTTATCCGCAGTTTATTTATGTATTAGTTCGAAGAATAAACTGATTAGTTTTACCTTCAATCCTTTCGCACCTTTAGCTCCAGCCCCATGGAAAAAAGTAAAAAGCTTTAGGATAGATAGAAATATGTGGACACTGTTTCAATTTTCAATGGATGATGTATTGCATAAAAATAGTGAGTATAAAAGTGAGTAGACTTCATAAATTCATATTTTAAAATTGATTATTTTTTTAATCATTTTATATTACAGATTTTTCATTATGTGCTAACTGGTTCTTTGATAAAACTATTCACTTAGATAGTCATGATACGAAAGCTGCCTTTTGTGACATGCCTAATATGAATACATATGATGACAGTAAAATAGGCCTGAGCAGATTTATTGGATTTCCATTTAACATTTTTTATATAATAGTCACTTCATTTAAGGCAACTGCTACTTTTAAATTGTATCCAGATTTTAAGTACATTGATAAGCATGACGATGGTCTAGGAGTATTTAAGGATCTACAGGACGGTAAAGTAGACAGCATTATAGCTACTATGTTTATACGGGATTACTGGTATATGCAGTCATATCCATATCAACGCGGCAGCATTTGTCTAACGACTATCAAGGATCCGATTTTACTTTCAGATCAATTTTTATCTTTTTTAAATTCTAGATCTTACTTATTATTTATTATTATATTACTTATATCAGCCATGTTGCTAAGATGTTTTCTAAAAATTCCTGTAATTGTGTCTGTATTAGAATGTCTTCGAATGCTCATAGGTACATCAACGACTACCAAACCGAAAACTAGTTCAGCAAAAATTTTTCTTATAACGCACATACTAACATTTTTGGTTGCGAACTGCTACTTCCAGAGTCTTCTAAATGCTTTTTATGCAGTACCACAAAACTATCCAACTATCGATTCAGAGGAAGACTTGATAAATTCTAACTTAAAAATTTATGGTATGGCAAGTCATAAGCAGTATTTGTTAAATAAAAAACTTCAAGATCGTTATGAAGTAGCCGATATTTCTGAATGCTTCAATCGTCTACTCAAAGCAGAACGAATATGTTGTATAAGCGGTTGTATTTTTACGAAAGGCTATGTAGAAGAAAGTAAAACTATTCATATATCTGATCTAAATTCAATATTTGTACCACAAGCGTATACATTTAGGAAAGATTGGCCTCTCGATTTGAAATATACACGAATTATATCAAAAATAAATGAAGCAGGCATAATTGGATTAATGAGACAGAGAGATATACAAAGGTTAATAAATACTCGCACTAGGAAAATTATTGTTGAAAAACACAGCGATAGCAAATTATTAACAGTTTGCTGGCTCATATTTTTATGGGGTTACATATCGGCATGCTGCACATTCTTCGTGGAAATATTGCACAGTAAGATTATAAAATGTAGTTATAAACATTTATTTAAAAAATCGTAAGATTCTAAGCATGGGCAGATGGATACATTATAGGTGGATGAATAGTTTATAGAACACCCGATAAACTATAATACCTCGTCCACCAGAATATCGACCTAGCGGATAGAAGAGATGTAAACTTTCGAAGAGTATAATATTATTTTAAGTAGTCTGGAGTCTCACAAGATTTTAAGATACACATATCATATAAGATTTCGTCTCCTGTAGCTTATGTAAACCACAACTATAAACCCATAATGGATCGTTTTGGAACTCTCTGAATCGAATAGCATCACAGATATTACGATTTAATGATGCTTTATAAAGTTTTGAATGACCATCATTCCTGTCAGGACCTCGTCGATCTGTTTGAATTTTTAGATTTTAAATACTTTGTTCGTCAATCTCGTTTTTTATTTGTTGGAATCTACATGCTCCAGCAATTTTTTCTTCTACTCTCTAATCAATAGATTGCGTCGAATGGAGAATTTCATCGCTCCACACATCAGCTAGGACAAAGGTATTACAACTTTTAAGAGGAAGATTAGATTATCTCAGTGCTAATATTGTTGTATAATCAAGAAATATATTGTTTAAATTTATTTCAATTAAATTCAATTATACATTATTATTTGTGTATAATATTGTACCGAAGTCTACGACTTCAAACAATTGATGTATTAATGTATTTATGAGCTTGAAATATTTAGGTTTAGGGTTTAAGCAAAAACTGAGGTCCGATTCGTTTTCAGCGACCAAAATCGTTAAGTAGACATAGTTTGTTCTCTCGCACATTGTAATATTGCTTGCGGTCCTGATGTGTAATTACTTTACTACAATAAGAAAGTAAATCTAGAAGTTAAAAAACTGCTTGCTACACCAGAATTTAATTTATTTAAAACCTATTCGGAATTTATCTTCCAAGCTCGTAATGAAAATAAAACCTATTGGCTACATTTTGCAAACAGTCCAATAATTGGTACTATGAATTTTCAATCAATTTATATTTTGTTTCATTAAAATGCTTGCACATGAGTTATTTAACCGCGGATGCACATACATGTTACCGTGTAAAAATGAACGCAGTATAATGGTTGTAATAAGGTGATTGCAATAACTTTGCGTGAATATATTAGTAGCATCTCTTTCCTACCGCACGTAACATAATCGGACGCTCTCGAAAATAACCCTAGCGAAGTAAATCTTAAAAGCCCGATAAGTCAAACGGAATCGACGTGAGAGCGAGAAAGAAAAAGCGCAAAAAAGGTAAGCGAGGGGAGGCTAGAGAGAACGCATGAGTTATATATTCAGCGAGGACGACTTGTTCGCGCCGTAGGCGACCAAACGCTTAAATAAGCTTCGAAACTAATGTTTTATCGCGAATTAAGAGCCGCGGCCACCGATTTCTTTTACGACGGCGGGTAGCACTTTTTGCTAGTGATCCGCAATGCCGTGTGGTTTATTTTATCATTCTTGCACGCGCGCTGCTTAACGACCTTACGTCACGCTATTTACAATCGCTACTTTCCAATTACTCTCACTTGAGAAAAAACTATTTGGAGTAATTTTCCCATGTTCTTTCTTGATTGATTTCGATTGATATATAAAAAATCATAATCCAATTTTCATTAAATATGTGAAAATAATGTTATCGTCTAAAATAATATATGAATCAGGAAAATAGAATAAATCGCGTGTATAAAAACATATTATTTATTCTTAGTTTCAAAATACAAAAATTTTTCTTGATAGTACTATTTATTTATACTGCATGTTCTAGAATCCAATCAACATATTCTGGTACTCGAGTGTAAACCCCAGGATATTCGGTGCTAGCGCAGTAAGGATCCTTAACAGACCAAGACACAATACCAGTGAGTTTTCCGTCTACAATCAGTGGACCACCAGAATCACCCTAAAGTTTAAAATAAAAAAGAAATTTTATTATATAATATTCTGACTAAATCTTTAATAAAATTAAATAAAAACTAATGAAGTGGAAGCCGGTGAAATTATACAGGGAACGCATAAAACTACCACAAACATGAAGAATTTATGTAAGCTTAAAGATTCCCGTACAAATTTTCCACTTTTAGTAAACTTTACCCTTATTAATTTTTTTCAATTAGCCCCACACTTCCCTAGGTTAATATTTTTGTCACTCAATCGAATCAACTTGCAAAATGTTAAAATATTGAAAATTGAACGAAAAAAGTACACTTCTCCGCTTCTCATTAACTCAGAAAAATATTAATAAATTATTTGTATATCTAATAACGAAATTATTTAAGCATGAGCAGTATCCCGATAGAAAATTGACTGGTTAACATGCTAAGCAAATGTTAAAGTTTGGTTGTCTTTTAGCAACCAATATACTTTGAATTGTTCTATATCGTAAGTTTTGTTTACTTTTAGCTTGCTATCAATTGTATAGTGTGTAGTTTTTATATGGATCCCCAAACTAGAGAGAATAGTGATAATTCAATATACTCAAAAATTCTTGCTTACGTTACACTGTCCTCTTCTGGTATTCGGATCGTTAGCGCAAATGTGCGTGGGGTAAATAGTCATGCTTTGTTTTCGCATGACCGTTCGACAGTATTCTTGATCAGCTACCCAGATTTGAGCTTTTTGGAGAATTGACGGTAATTGACTACTCGACTACAACAAATTTTATAATAAATATTGCAATTTTACTTTATTATGTTAATAAAAATGGAACTATGTGAATTTCATTATGCCTATGCATTAACAATAATTTGAAAACTTACTCCTCCGAGTCCACCCCAGCCAGAAACTACTGCAGTGGCATTGGTTTTGACTTTTGTATGTAGGTCTGGAAGCTCGACCGGTTGAACAAGTTCCGAAAATACGAATGGATTTTGAACCTATAAATCGATGTGATACTTTTATTCGTATTGGCATACTGTTTCAGTTGATAGAAAACGTTACAATGAATGCAGCGTTTACCTTAATTAATGCAATGTCATCTCTGTATGAATCACCGGGATTGTATTTTTGGTTAGTGATTATTTTTTTCACCTTGTGACTCGAGTGCGGCTTCCGGAGATCCACAGTTCCAACAACAACTGTAACGTCTTCTGCACTGGTCCTACAGAAGTATATAAGTATTTTAATCAAATGTACCATGAATATATGCATATATACAAAATACAAAATGCAATTTCTGAAGGTTGAATTTTCTTGAAGCTTTCAAAATCGTAATTCTTAGTAGAAACTTAATGTGATATATTTTATAAAATGTAGCTAATTAATGATAATCAAATAATAATTTTACCCGTCAACGCAATGAGCTGCTGTAATAACATACTGTTCATTCAAAATAGATCCTCCACAAAAGTGACCATAATAAGTTTGCAGGGACACCTGATGTAAGAATGATTTAGTTTTAAATTAGCCGAATAAAGAATTTTTATATTATCGACATTGATTTTTAAAGCCTTACTTGAAATGGTATTTCACCTTTCTCCGCATCTTTGCCATTTACTATTCTAGAGCCTGGATTATAATTATTTAAATTTCGCCCTAAAAACCGAAATAATATCAATAAGTGACTAATTAAATAAAATATATTATAATATTCTTAAAGTAGATATTAACCATGCGAAATCACCATAAGTCCCAGAAAGAAGATAATACTTGATATCATGTTGCCACAACAAAGCTGAACACTGCATTGAATGCAAATGATGTCCGTATTTATATGTTTCACTGACACTATCTACAAAAGATTTAAAAAATGATATAGAAGTGAGAATAATCACATTGTATTTTATGAAGAGATTTACTTTATTCAGGCTACTTAAAAAGAAATTAAATAAAATAAAATCTTTAGTATGATCTGATAATACAATGAGTTTATGTCTTATCAAGTTATTAGATTTCAGTGGTTTTAGAAATTCTTTTTAAAAATTTATTTTTTGAAATCTGTTAAATGTGAATGAAAAAATAGCAATCCTAATTACTAAATATTTCTATGTTATTAAAAGATAAGCTAATATATTTTCAACGAAAGAGAAACATTTCTTAAGGATTTCTATATGAATAGGCAGTTTTTTTTCGTTTATGTATATTAGTGAGTGTGTATTTTAATTGTTTATAGCTTATAGATAATTATTTTCAAATTTGAAAGGGGTCGGAGTTACTACAAATTTATATTTCTCGCCCTTACACAGAGAAAAAAATTCAATTGTATCAACAACAGCATTGTTAACTTAACAAACATGCCATTATTTTAACAAAATTATAGTCAAGTCAACTTTTTGTTAGTTGATTCAACAACGTATAGTCAAGTCAACGAATGAATAGTTGATTTTACAACGAGTTCGTGGTTAAAATGCATCAAACTCGATTTGCATTCAATTCAACAGTGTGGCCTTTGAAATAACTGCGACTATGTTCAGACAACTCTCGTTTTTTTTTAAGTAAACAAAATTGTACATGTCGAAATAAAAATATTCTTTATTTAATTTACATATGATTACATGT
>UELU01136477.1:1179-25270 GCA_900490025.1 Megastigmus dorsalis | reverse complement strand
ATTCTAACCTCAAAATATAGTTTTAAAAAGGCTGTCTATCAACAGATAACGATAAGTCAATTTTCCTTTAAGAAATCTAAATACTTCATCCGGTTCGTTCTAACTTGAACAGATCCCGAAATAAGTGCGAAAAACGAATTCTAACCTCAAAAAATGTGATTCTTAAGAAGTTGATTCATACAGATCGAAAAATCCATTCTTCATAGGAATGCTAAAAAATTTGGTAATTTTTGATAAAGCAGTTCTTGAGATATAAGCGAAAAAAGAATTCTAACCTCAAAATATTCAATTGTGAAAGTATGTTTATTGACGGAAAACCAATTTTATTCGTTACTCCTAAAACATTTTTTGTTGCAGCATCTAACTTCTGAATTGGTTGGGTCAACTTATTTTAATTGGTTGCACTTACGAATTTATTATTTAGTACAACAAGTACAAAGCCAACAAAGTCATGTTCGTAAATCCAATGAACTATATTTTGCGTGTTAATAATAAATTTGCAATGTGAATTTGAAAAGCTATTATACGCATTGGAAACAGGAGCATCAGCAAATCGAAGTTATATATAAATATACATACTTATTGCTTTAATATTCATCGGGAATATTAAAATTTTATAATATTACAATATGCGGGAACCAGAATTGCTAAAAATATTTAATCATATTAAAAATAATGTATCGTTATATAGGAAACCTGTGTAAATAAATTGTTACATATGTTTCACTTTTAAATAGAGTACAATCAACTCTTACATAGAGCAATTTTTTCTACTGATACAAAAACTCTAGTTTTAGAGTTAATAAATGACTCTAAATGGAGTTAATTACATACACTGAAGCTAAGAGTGAATTTCACTCTAAAAGTGGTTTTCCACTATAAGAGGTTTAGCGTGTACTCATAAGATTTTAATCAATCTGGCTATGCAGTCCACTAAAACGAATCAAAACCACTTTTCTTTTTAATTACGTCAAATAGCTACGACGTGTATTTTTATCAAACGAAAATGCTTTTAATGAAAACGCGAATTAATTGATAAGTATAATTATGTTTAATAGCTTATTTTAATGAAAAATGGTCCACGTGTCTTGTACGTAGTTAAATTATGAAGATAATGTATAGTTGAATTTCAAAATTAAAAATTTCAATTCGCTTAAAGTAACAAAGATGAAAATCCAATTAAACTGAGTTCACTTTTTTATTTTGGCTTCCCGGCATAAAGAATGTAATATTACTCATAATGAATTACACTGAGCGTTATTAATAAGTACGTGTACATTAATATAACATCGAATTGAAGTATTACGCATATCCACAAAAGAAGAATCAGAAACTAATACATTTCATCTTACGTATTTTGAGACGCTAATTCCAAATCTAAAGTAAAAATAAGGGCGTTTCGAAGCCGATATTCTTTAAGGGGTGGTCGGAGCGTCCCCCCTCCTCAATAGTTAGTAGTTCTTAGATAAATGATAAGTCAAATAAGCCTCATCTTGCACAGAATGATTAATTATATCAAGCACTATGGCGCTCAATCTCCGGATATTACTCAAAATTATAAATAAAAAAAGTTACATGCAGAAATAGGCATGTCGATATTTTGAGGTTAATTTTCAGTGCATAAACACCCCTTACTAGTTCCAAGTTTGTGTAAAAACGACTAATTATATCCATTTGAAATTACACATGGCGTTTTATTATATAGAGAACTATGGCGCTCAAGTCGAAGTATTCATTTTTATTATAAATAGAAAAAGATATCGCCGAATCAAAAAACACGTTTTTAGCTCCGACCTCCCCTTAAATACCATTTTATTGCCCTAACATCAAATAAATCAATACCGATACTCATTACACCGACAGACGAGCAATTGATCCTATTATTTTCAAGTAACCTAGCTCTCCAAACCAAAAACCATACACTCAAAACCCATAAGGTCCCTAAAATAATAGCTAAAGTGTTTTGTCTTGACAGTAAACGACCAATTTAATCACCGATTTCGATTGCAGCTAACTTAGGGTACCTATTAAAATACATCAAAATGGAAGGCTCACTTGTTCGTCTATCTCAGACGAAAAAATGAAAGGCATCAAGTTAATCTCGTTAGGGTGATCCTGTTGTTCTTAAGTACCGCAAGTATACCACATGCTTGCTATACCGGGGACATGTGATCATGTAAGCTTTTTATTGTCAAGTAAACAATACCTATATGCTCATTGCATGAAAGACAGTTATTTTGAAGTATCTTAGTATGTACCCTAATCTCTTATTTTAGAGGCAGATCTCATGCCCCTTTTTGTGATCCTATATTATGAATAATTAAAATACTTATTACGGTTGTTGGCAAAATACGTATAATAAATATTTTATCATAAAAAGTGCCTGTGATTAAATAAATTAAGCGTATGAATCCATTGTTTTATTCCTAAAAGTAAGCACATGCATACATTTGTGAGAGAATATTTAAACTGATTCGTTCCACACCAAATTTTCAGATTATACATTCAAACTGTATTCAAGATAATGTTGAGATAATTGTTAGGTTGGACGAAAAAAAATTATTAATAAATATAACGTCGCGTCTATGCAATTGATATTCGCTAAATGATAAGATTTTTAATAATGTATTTAATTAACCCAAATAATTGTATCGCTGCTTATAAATGAGTTGGGTATTATATCCAATTAATGAAATTATCTTTAATAATAGTAATAATATGCATTTATCCAAATCCAACATTAACATGAATTTTATAACTTTCGCTGCCTTACCCGTAATTCGGAAGTGACTCTGGGATAATTAAATATACAATACGAATCGGTTTCGTCCAGTGCAGTGGCTTAAAATTTATATGAGCTGAAAATGAATTATTTTTTATTACAAAATCAGACTATTCTCCCAAGCTTTTGGCGAAAGAGACCAAAACAATTCGACGAGATATTCCCGAGCAATCGGACAGCAGCACCACCACCAGCAGCGCGGCCCCGCAACGCATTATCCCCGCAGTACACTCGAACCAAAAGGGGGAAAATAGCCCATATAATGCACATACGAACCGCAACGCGATTGCGCCGTAAACTGTGCATGCCTTTGAGTTGTCTATCGATGACAGATCAACATACGGTTGCACCTTCTCTCTCTCTCTCTCTTACTGCCTCTATGCGGATGTTCCGGCACGACGGCGAAGACTGGGGAGTTAGCGAGGTGGTGTAGTAGTAGTAGGGGGGTGGTAGGGTAAAGTGAACCGTGGAAGGGGGCACATCCGTCTACATTACGCTGCATAATTCATGGGCCTGTCATAGACGCGCGAGCCGGATAATAGTGCCGCATTGGCCGGGGAACTCTCCATTGTTAGCGCTGTGCGCGAGAGAGAGAGAGAGAGGGGAAAGAGCTTTGTGGAGCGGTGGACTGGTACGTACCGACTAGTCCTCTCTGAAACCAAAGGGGAACCGCGCTGGCGCTTGATGCGGACGCCAACGACGACGACGACGACGACGACGACGGCGACGGCTACGACGACGAGTGGAAACGTGCCTCTGTGTCGCTCTCTCTCTCTCTCTCCGTTCTCTCTCTCTCTCTCTTGCCATGCCTTGTCACACGGAACGTACAACTACGCGTGCGATTACGGGCTTGCCAGTATATATAGGGGCTTGTGCGTGTGACTGTGTGCGTGTATCTGTGTGTTTGTGCATAGAGGTGATGCCTGTGGAATCAGTCCAGTCCTGCGCGACGGTATAAGCCTCCACCTGCGGATATTGAGTGCGTCAGATAAACAGATTATTATCTGTACGCGGAGAGAGAGAGTGGGGGGGGGGCGGAGGGGAGAGAGGGAGGAAGGATTGTACAGAGACTCTGTCCCTGATAATGACGCTCGCTAGCTTCGTCGGGGCTTGAAGGAGAGATACGAGGAATGGATTACAAAGCGTTTTCAAAGCTTCAACATTTACGTGCGGGTTCGAGAACGTAATGAGTTTTGCCGCTTTTGTTTACGCTTATACATATTACATATTTGGTTTTAGCCTGTTATTATGGGTCCGTTTTCGATATTCATGCGTTGAACGTTGTTCATTGTATACTTGTTGCGTTTTGGTGTAATCTTCAAAGTCTCGCTCGACGTTAATGTTGTAGAAAAAGAATATTGATATTTACTCTAGAAATTACCAAATTTATTATATAATTATAGGCTACTATCACCGGCAAATCTGGAATAATTAGGAAATAAAGAATAAACTTTACAAATAACAAATCTCTCAACCTTTTCAACTGCACATCCAAAAGAAACGAATCGATCTGCAGGTTACTGGTATAGGGAATATGTTACGATACCAGATCTATGTAGATGCAAATTTCGTTGTGTACTAAATTCCATTAACGCGCAACTTTGTCGCTCAAAATAATTGTGCGAACGCGACGCATTATTATAATTTATCAAGTTTTGCTTAAGTCCTTGCATAGCATTGAAGGCTTGGGAAGTTTGATATAAAGCTGGAAGAATTTTCATATGAAATTGCACAAAATAACGTAAAAGGCATTCTCTGTAAAATTCCTTATCAATATTTAGCAGGGTCTGAATATTCTAAATTTCAGATGGAAATTCCTTGGACGGAAAAAAGAAAGAAAAGTTATTAGTGACAAATAGATTGCTTTAGAATTTTTTCGTTTGCGAACAGGTTATATTGACTGTCGGTTCAAGCAATACGCCATTTACTCATTATAAACATTATTTAGAGCCATTGATTTCTGATTTCACATATGTAACTGACATTTATCATTTAGTTTAATTATATTACATCAAAATTGTATGCTCTAAAATTTATCTGCAAAATTTGTCCATTAGCATTCCCATTTTTTTAAGCTATTCTTTAACGGCATAACTAATGCCGTTCATCAATCATGTTATCTGAAGGAAAAATTTATATTCAAAACCAGTCGAACATTAAAATTGATTCTAAAATGGAATAATTTCCTCGTAAATAAATTTCAATTTTAATTGTAATCGTTTGCTTTTAAATAAAAAAAAATCAAAACGAACAGAGGCAGCAGGTTTTGAGTATTCAGTTGGAAATTTGCAATGTGCTATAATTTAATTTGCGTCAATGACACGTCGACAAAAATAAGCATTTTCAATTGATGAACGACTGGCGTATTAACACGAGTTAATTTCTCTCTCTCTCTCTCTCTCTCTCTCTCTCTTTATCTCTCTCTCTATCTCTCCATCTCTCCGATTTAACTTTTTCGCCTGAAATCAATGACTGTGAAATGTGCAGAAATGGTAAGGACAGTTGTAGCGTCGACTCTTTTCAATTAATGCAAGCACCCCTTTCCACCAGTACCACCAGCACCAACACAGGCACCCCTCCTACTCCTCATCCATTTACATATGAGGCTGTGTGAAAAGGGTTCACCGGTTGGTTTGTTTATCGATTGTCCGCCTGTCGCGTCGTTGTACAAGGATGTTTGCAAATGAAAAGAGGCGGTAAACCGACTCGCTTGCGGCTTGCCAGTGGAGTTTCTGCAACAGACCGCAGTCCTGCTGACTTGATGGTATAGAGAGAGGAGGTGGGGGAGGAGGAGGAGGTGGAGGAGAGCAAATGCGGCTGAAAATCAACTATTGTAATTCTAGAAAAGATCTACTGCCGTTACTCGCTGCAAAATATCGGGCTCGTGTAACTCCGTTTGTCGCGACATATTATGTCGCGAATTATTTTACATCCTTTGTGGTTACATTCGAGGTGGATGCATTTTCTATAATTATTAGCGATTGATAAGAATGACGAAACTAAAACGACGAATTAAAGAAACGATACCAGTTGATTAAACAATATTTTCTAAAATTCATCAGAAAATAGTAAGGTTTTGCATAATTAACTTTAGAGGGATGCAAACGGAACAGGGAAAATTTAATGAATTTTTAATTAAGTGTGGAAATAGGAACTATGTATTTATTATAAAAAGCTTCCATATTTAATTATCGCTAATAAATATAAAACCATCGGATTCAATATTTGAGCATTTTATGAGGATACCGAGTGTCGCAGCAGCGTCACGATGGCAAGTGTGAATCACTGCAGAGCAGACGAAACCCGAGGAAGTGCACCGGGCCACAACACTTTATATTTTGAACCGATACTTTTCAATCTTTGTTGACTTTATTTCATCAATTTTTGCTTTTTTTTTCTCTGGCGATATTTAATTTTCCAATGATGACTTTCTATCGCCATTTTCTGTCTGATATAGCATGCATACAATATATATAGACATCGATGTCTGACTGTACTCGGAACTCGTCTACTAATTTTATATTTGTATAGATATATTATTTATGTTAAATTTCGAACTTTAACAAATCTCAGTTGTACATTGGTCTACACCGCTGTTTTTTTTGCAGAATGTTACAGGGAATAATTACATATATCGTCGATATTTCTCTTTGTGATTTGAATTTCCAGCGATTTTTTGATGAACAATTATCTGTTTGGTGATAATATTGGAGATATTAAAGTTTTTAAAGTTAATGTTTTATAAAACTATTAAATTGTTATTTTCTTTCTTTCTTTCTCGCTACGCTCGGGCGCTAATACACGCCGTGCCGTAAAGTGCCACTTAGGCCACTAGAATCGTAATGTACTAATATTTCATCGTTGGTTAATGAAACAATATTTAAATTATTGAGTAAATTTAATTGCATCGGGAGAGAAAAATTCATAATTTCCATGGATGTACCTTTTTAAAGGTAATTTTCCAAATAGCTAGGATCTACGTATTTTTTACATCATTTGTACGCTTCTTAACCAAATTCTCTATAGTAAAATAATATTAATATACGACTATTCTTATTTAATATATGATCAATAAATACTAAGCATGCATGTTTTAAACGTAATATTTATGCTTAAAAAAATATTGAAGTGGGCAAATAAAAGTAATAGTTTTCAGTAATCACGGTTGATGGTGGAAGATAGTGAAAGCACCGTAAAAAAGTTTATTTTGTTGTCAAAGAATAGCCATAAGATGAGTTTTACTAGAGCAGTGAGCGGTTTTATTACAGAAAGCTAACTGATTCCCGAGGGGTGGGAAGGGGTACATTTCTGCAATAAAATGTGACGACATTAGCACGGTATATATACTTTACTGCTAAACTTTATAATGAAGTTTGTATAACAAAACTATATACTAAACTTTAGTCACTTTAGTCATTAATTAGTAGCATATTTAATACCATTTTGAATTTTATAATGAAGTTTTAAAGTGCTTTGTAACACCAAGAAACTTGAAAAATAAGTTTCTTTATTGAGTAAAGCACACCGTGAATACTTCAATATGATGCTCAATCTGTTGCTACTGTTTTATTGTTCATCATTTCTTTTTACATTGTGAACAATAATTATAATGATATTATGATATCTGGATTTTTAAAATGCATCATGTATCAAAAAATAGCTTTAGTGTTAGAATATTTTCATTTTACGAGTTTTCCATCTGCTCTTCTACTTTATTTTATTCCAACACTTTGTTCGCAATACTTTACCTAGCCAACTGTAGACAAGTCTTATAACTTACTTTGAACTTTGTGAAGTGCAGTTTCTTAGACGCAGTAGTATAAGATGTAAACGCAAATTCCTTGAATTCGAGAGAATCTTCTGCGAAATTAAAGGAAGATATTTTTCTGAAAACTTAATAGCCGCATTCTTTATGGTGTGAAATATCACAGTAGAGTGATAAGAAAAATGTCGAGACAAGTTACCGGTAAGAATTTTGTAGATACCATTAACAAGAAGACGATGTATAATTATATTAAAATCGTCAAATAAATTTAACAAAACGTTGATATACAATAGATAATATTTTACTTTCAGTAACTAAAACTAGTTACTAATCTATATACTATTAAAACCACATTGAATTTTACCAGTATATTTGATATTGTCTGTGAAAAGATTTGCTTAAATTAAAGACCTGCTTAAGAGTCCATAGAATAAATCTTCATTCTGAATTAATTCAGATTCTTATGATCCTGCAAGAACGGCAAAAGCCGGTCGCGGAAAGATAAATCTTAAGCTTTAATGATTTGGAGTAGAAACTTCTAAAGTATTAAAGGATCCAGAAGCACTATGCTTTTGCTGAATCGCTACTTTAATTAACTGTACAATGTACAAAAAATCTACTTTTCCAAGAGATTGCAAAATTTATGGATTAATTGAAAACATATATTTTATCTGAAACTGTTCAGAGTGTTTTTGTGAACCGTGATGAAATACAAAGTCCAAGGAAAACTTTATTTTCAGTAAAGTTCAAGATTTGCTAGTTTTAGGTTACAGCCGAAGCCACGAGGAATAAATTATAGTAGACAAACTTTATTATGTTAGGAGTTTTTCGTAAATAACGGTTAATTATTAAGTTCAGAATTCTTGAGCATTTTGATACAATACATTTTATATATACGTAAATAAAATGCTTCTAGTAATTTGAACAATATTTATTCATATTAACATTGTATGAGTCATATACCTAAAATTATAATGTATCTTTAAAATTCACATACTCCTTTTTCAGAATAGTTGAGTTTCAAAAGAATTGAATTATCAAAACAAGTACAATAGTCTTGATTTTTATCAAATCGTTAAATAACTGATGTACTATAGCATTGCTTACCGTATTTTAATATTCTATTCAAAGTTCATATACGGCTCAACCCCTCAAGTTTCAAATTACACTAACTCAACAAAACATTCTTGTCAGCGTCGAGACGTGTTACACCCACAGGAAATAACGCTAACTCTTTTAGTACAACTAAAGCTAATCTCACGGTCTACTTTGTCAATAATCGATTTCTGGTTACGCGCGTACATTAACCGTCTGAATTGGCTTGAATTATTCACAGATTCGCATCAATGCTTGAAATATCAATTACACCAATGGGATTAAGCAAATTATAGCACCGAAACGTGGCACACGCTGATTTTCGGTGACTTACGTCGCTTCAATTCGCCGAACTATCGAGGCTCGTACTCGCGAGCTTGCAAGTCAACGCGCGGGGGGAGAGGGAAATTTCAACTCGTAGTCGATTTGTCAATGACACGCAAGCTTGTGGGCCTCTC
This sequence comes from Megastigmus dorsalis, assembly GCA_900490025.1. Classification (NCBI taxonomy): domain Eukaryota; kingdom Metazoa; phylum Arthropoda; class Insecta; order Hymenoptera; family Megastigmidae; genus Megastigmus; species Megastigmus dorsalis. The sequence goes on along the minus strand of UELU01136477.1, from coordinate 16,170 downwards.
ACGTAAATGCAAACGATAAATATAAGTTTAATTACAGAGTTTCGACCAACTACCGTAGAGCAATAATGATCCTGGGGTTCAGTAAGCAATATATTGTCGCACACATCACACGTATTTCTTTTATCGCCTGCTTTTTAATAATTACGTTCTTTATTAAACTCAAAATAATTGTAAAGGTAACCTCCAATTTAACGCATGAAAAATGAAATATTTAGTGCAGATATATTGCACCGTGGACTGAGTGACCTGAATAATTTATGTCGTCGCTTTTTATTTTCAGTCATTTTCTTTTGAAAAAATATTTTTGTTTTACACGTAAGGGTTTGCAAAGTAAATATTAGATGCTACGATTAAAATCGATAAAAATTCTATCATATCATTTTGGTTGAAAAAACTGTAAAAGGGGTTTATCAATTTTATATAAAATGACACGTGTAGATAGATAATAATTAATGTTACAAGAAATGGGCTATGGAATCTGGGATTAAAATTTAAATATTTACAGTACTTTTTAAAACCACTAAAATTTTACAACAAAACAAAATGGTTTTATACAGATAAAAAATGTTTACATTAATTATAAAAAATGTACAAGCATAATAAAGAACATAAAGTTGTTACAAAAAATATGCTCAGTTTAAAATTTTTATTGATCAAAGCGTTTAATCAAAGAGAGTAAAAGTAATACACGTATTTCGACGTAATTAAGGGCAGGAAAAAGTGCTCATACAAGGAATGCGATTTAATTATTGCTCGGCATCGAATGATAGATGTATATATATACGCAGGTTAGTCGGGATTGTCGAATCACATTGCGGCGCAGGTTTGAACAGCTTTCAGCAATGACAGTCGCTTTGTTGAATCCGCCATCTTGAATTTCATGATAATTGGTACGCTACATTCGTAGTCGACTGCTCCGAAAATCCATGGGAATTAATTGAAAGCAGTGGCAACTGATTTTGGTATCAATCAAGCTATAGTATTTCATTTGTCATAATCGAATGTGTAATTCTCGATATTGGAGAGAGAATAACGCTGAATTCCAAAATAACTCGGGTATTAATTATTTTTTTTATATTCTTTTAATTCAGGATAAAAGTATCGCAACAAATTATGTATTGATGTTAAATAATAATACAGTTTGAAAACATACGAAATAATAATATTTGGAATTCATGTAATTTTACATTAATTTACATTAAATAAATTTGTATAATATTTTGAAAATATGTATTTAACACACTGAAACAACATTTTTGGGTTGATTAGTTAAGCGTATACATGGTTAACATAACTGAAACTTACCAGTCTTCAGCTAGATTTTTGCTACTTTGCTTACAAATGTTTCGAGTTTATGCAAAAACATTTCCATGTAAAATAGAAAAAAAATTAAAATGTAGATCGGTAAGTTTAGGCAAATGGCGTGGTTACCAAGTCTCCTGTTCTCTAATCAAAAAGAGAATTTTAACTTTCCTAAAATATGTTTTGTAAGATTATTCGTTTTTTAAATAAAAGAGTGTTTAGGATACTGCTGGAATAAAACAATACGCTCGTGATGTCTTTTTCATTTTCATAAATAATGTTTTTAATAAATAAATAAAGCTCACTAGGTATTAAATTTTCAGGATTTTGGAAAAAAAATTAATTATATAATTTAAATATTTATGAAGTAAGACCAGTAGCCTATAAATATTTTATGATTATCAATTAGCCAAGATTGATTGTCTCTATCTCCTCTTAACAAAGATGATTAATAATCAGTTTTAAATTATTTTCGAATGAAAAAAGTGACAGATACTCGATATTTGACGACATGTTGCTTAATTATCCAAAATTATGAACGTAGGTCTAATTAACTCCTAATTATGACATAATAAATTCACGCAAATTGGCAAATTTACTTTTTTATATTACACATTTAAGTAAATTATTGATTACACGCATCGACAATAAATTACACGTCCGACTAACGCATTCTTAGCAAGAAGGACACGATCTCAAGAGATATTTCCATACATAAAATGGCATTAATTACCCTGCGAAGCGTATTTATCTAGCCACCAGTACAGGGACAGCCAACATGGAGAGTTCATATACGTTGCCCCCGCCACACTATATATATATATATATAACTACCGGCGAGGAATTTGCACAGCAGCAGTGCCTCGCCACGCCGAAACGTTAGGATTCATCATTAGGGTTATGAAGAGTACATAAACGTATACACAAGAACTCGCGCGCGAGCAATGAAAGACCGAGGGTGGGGGGAGTATATATATTTGAGTTGCCTCTTTCCTTATATTTGCGCATTAATACGTATAGGCTTTTCTCGCTTGGGTGGCGTGCACGAGAATGTATGCGAAGGATACAGTGGCGCGGGAGAGAAGGAAAGCTTGCCCCGCCGCGCGAAACATTATGGCCCCCGTCTCGTGTGTTTCAGCCGACTCAGGCTCCCATACCGTATAGTCGCACATCGTCTCGAGCTGATAATAGTCCCGAAGGGCTTGTTTACTCTGAGCGGAAGAGGTGCTCTCTCTCTCTCTCTCTCTCTCTATACACTGCTATAACGTTAGTACAAGCCACAGACCCTCTCGACACGCGGCGTGTGTGCCCGATACAACACATATACTAGCTCGATATTATTCGACCGATCGATTTTTCGGCTGCGTGCGAATGTGCGCGTTGACGCGAGCTTTGCTGTTGTTGCGAGGGAAAGAGAGAGAGAGTGAGAGTCGTTATCGCGTACATAAGCAGAGAGCGCGTCGAAGAGGCTTATTCGAGCATCTTGAATTGCTAACCAATTTCTTCAGAGACGAGAGCACACGTGTTGCCCTTTTTTACGGATACGTGCTTTTTCGCGAGCAGCTGGCAATCGAGATTTCGAGGGGCCTTTGTACCGAGCCTTTCACTTGATTGGCAATCTTAGAAGAAAATGAGGTGAAGTCGTGAGATTTTTTCCTTTGCGCACTTTTGCGGCGGGGTTATATCGGCGCGTCGCTAGCTGAATTATTAAGTCGGTATTGGCCAATAATAAAAGCCACATGTACGTCGCGGTGGAGAAAAGTGGCGTGGATTGATTTATATTCGCGTGATTTAATAGACGCGTCGGCTCCGTGACAGCTGACCGAATGAGAGCTTAAGAGATTTTGTCCGCGGATGCGGCTGCGCGTATACGCGCAACAATATTTAGAATACGATATGGATGAAGTGTGGTTGCCAGGCTTTAAATCATTTTATATCCGTTTGTACCGCCACTCTGGCTCCTCTCTCTCTCTCTCTCTCTCTCTGTGTGCAAACAGCGTTATAGGCGAAATAAATTTTTGTACCTCCCCTGCGCGCGCGTGTAAAACGCAATCAAAAACTTACTCCGTTACATTTTATGTAATTCGCGGGAGAGGAGCTGCGCCAATGGCAAAACTGAACTCCGTAACTTTGCATATGGTTTTCGTGTGTCAATATAACCTCTCACCGCCACCAGTCCCCCACCCCCAGAAAAGTGACTTTGACAACATATATAAGAGTCTTGACAATATTTGCGTGAGAAAAACGAGGTTTACCCAATATAACTTCCCTGATGGTTCAGCGAACTGGTATATTTACTTTGAATATTTGGTATTTTTTTAAGTAGCAGACTCGCGCGAGTTACGTTTAATATAAAAGTGACTGTTGACCCACAAATGTACGCTTACTGCGTTTTTATTTGACGTATTGATTTTTCATTATACTATATAATGGATTTCTCTTGCCTGTTTGCAAAGCGTATCTTATTGATGAACGGGCTTATAGTAATCTAGATCCATTACAAAAATGTGTATACTTTTAGTTTTAATTTACGAGTTGGCACTGTGTTTTGCGACTTACATTCGCGTATAATGACATCTTATATGTATAGTTTCCTTTTATGATTATTGTTTGGAAAAGAAAGTTGTAACTGCGATAAACAAAATTATTGAGCGAAATTTTTATTTAGATTTTTTTAGAATGTAGTACATAGTTCAAATCGATGTAAGCTTATATACTATCACTTTGCAGTGATAATGTCCGATCGGAATTTGCATTTTATAGGTAGAAAATTTTCAGTCGCCAAATTCAGGGGCATTGATTTTGCCGGAATCCACGAAGAAAATTCAATCGCGCATGCGGTTTCCCAAAAGTTTAATCAATAGCCCATAACGCAAATGCAAATTGCCGCAAAAAAAACTATCGAGATAACGTAATGGTATTTAAACAAACTTTCCATGTAATTTTAATTTTCAAATTTTCAACAACACCGCGGCAAAACTTTAAGCGCTCGCACCTTGTTAATAGCATTTTCGGATCTCGAAAAATAAAATAAAATCACAAGCAAAATAAAAACAAAAAGCGCACTGAATGTGAAGAACGCAAAAGTGTCATAACAATTGCCATGTAACGAAAAAACGTATCGCGCGGTCTAAAAAAGTACAATTTCACGATGAAAAAGAATCGCTGCACTAGATCAGCAACCGATTCAAATTGATGAATGACATTGGCATGTCGCGAGGGCAAGACTCGCTCTATGCGCAATTGTTCGGCACGATGGAGCGCGCGCGCAAGAGCGGCCACGTAATAGACCCATAAAATTCAACGTATAAGGGCGTTCCGCCCGATACTTTGTATATCCACCCGTTTCCATAATACCCACCTTCTCTCGCGCACTGCACGCGGGTCTAGAGAGGCTGCGCTCCTAGTTTGTCGTAAAATATATTTTCTCGACGTGAAAGCTTGTCGACAAAGTAAACGGGTATTAGGATCAGGTGTATAAGGTCAAACGGGAAGGGGTGAGAAAAGGACGGCTGCGACGTCGCTTTTCGTGTCGCGCGCCGATCTTCGGGAATAGAGAGGATGCCTGATGCCGTGTGCGTGTGTGTGTGTGTACGAGAAAAATGTGAAACGCCGTGAATAATATAGTAAATAGTGTCGGTGCGCTTACGGTGATGGCTTACTTTACTTTCTGATTATAAGTTAAAGTTGGAGTAGGTCGTAAACTTGAAATGAGCGCTACAACTGGAATACAATCGGTTCGGGTAAGGATAAAGTGATTCAAAGTATAGGTATAAGTATGATAAAACTTATTACGGCTATTTACTCAGCATACTTTTTTTTATTACTCGCCGGTATAACTTTCGCAGCAATGAAAGAATATTGATTTAATATTTACAACGCGCAGGAAAATCTTAATTTATTAAAATGAATTATATTTTTATAGAAAAAAAAAAGAAAAAAAGAAAAGAAAATGTACCGGTGTATACACACGAGGCACGGAGAGTTTAATCTTTCGAGCAATTTCACTTTTTTAATTAAATTCCCCGCTTATATTTTTTTCGTTATATTTTATTATAAGAAAAAATATCGTTAAAACAAAAGTAACCCGAGCAAAGTAGCAGTCGTTACTTCTGTACATTACACGTAACTCGTTGCTCAACTTTTTACGAGCCCTGTTTCTTGAAACTCATTATGTAATGAAAAAGCTTATTATTTAATAAAAGCATCGGCGGGCCAGTGGCGCTCGGCCAGCAGGAATATCAGAAAATCGCAATAAACGAAAGTGGAGCTCGCTCTCCAACTATACACGCGCATAATTCTACGATTCGCTTCATTGAGGCCCCCTGCACCCCGTTTTTTTTTTTATTATAAATCGACAGTCAAAATTCCTATCGCGACTCAAATCAGCGTAAAAATTTTGAGTGCATCGCTCGTGTGCCATCAAATAGCGGTAAAAGTTCACAGAGGGTTTCCCACCTGTACGAAATGCAAATTTCCTCTTAGTCAAAGTCCCGTTTCCACGTTTAAAACAAAAAAAAAACCCGAAGAGGGAGCGAGATAGAGGGAGTAAAAAAAAACAGACCCTCACCACGATTGCTAATTTACGTCCAGCCGCGGGGGCGCGTAAAACAGGAACAATCCTTCGAATAAAAAACGAGGCTCGAGAGTGAGAGAGAGAGAGAGAGAGGGGGAGCGCGAGCCAACCATAAAGAATAGAGGGACAATGGTGAGAGCTGCGGGTTGGTGTAAGGAGAAAAAAAAATTAATTTAGCTCATTCCACTCGACCGCAATAATAAAACTTTGATAGTAGTCGATAATAAAATTTTTACACGGGGCAATCCAGGCCCCTCTTGGAGCTGCTGATGCCCGGCTATTTAGCGACTGACACGCCGGAAGTACTTCTTCATTATGCAGAGCGTTCGCGGTCTCGACCTTTTGCCCTTCTCTCTCTCTCTCTCTCCACCACGCATTCATTAAGGAAAGATTGCCGCCGCGCTCCGACATACACACACACCCACACATGTGGAGCCGAGTAAAAAGAGCGCGCGCTCCGCGATCTTTCTTTTCTTGCGGAGGGAGATTCTAAGCGGCGCATGCAGTGCAAGAAAAAGGGGTCGACAGATAGAAAAGGCGTCGACGCGATATGGCCTGTGCATTCGAGAAAGGGAGAGACAGAGAGAGAGAGATGAAAGCAAAATGCGGTATCAGCGAATACCTCGCATCTCTCTCTCTCTCTCTCTCTCTCTCTCTCTCTTTCTCGTTTTCCCTGCGTGATGTCTATATACCCTATGCTAGCTGGGGCCTTTCTTTGTCGTTGCGCTTCTCGTCGTGCAGATAAACGCGAATACGGTCAGTCGTAAAGCGTAGCTCATTCGCCTCTAGTACTCTGTCTTTCTCTCTTTGTCTTCCTACCCTCCTCTCTCTCCCATTTCTCCTTTTGCTCTTTGCCACGCGGCGCGCGGCGCTGGTGGCCCTTGTATTGCACTTACGTATCTCTCGCTCGATGCACTCGACACTTTTGCGTCGAGCAAAAACAGAAGGAGAGAGAGAGAGAGAGAGATGGGGGGGGGGAGGGAGAGAGAGGAAGAGAGGAAGAGCCGGTGCACTCGATCGTTACGTCGCTACTCCTTTTGATGTGCGGCCGAGTGCATGTAGCATGTGTATATATGGAGTAATAGTGTCCGTTCCCTCTCTCTCTCTCTCTCTCTATCTCTCTTGCTCTTACGATAGTCGATACCCGACCGCACTCAGACCCTTTTCATTATTATTGCTGTAGCGCGGCGGTCGAGGCATCGAGTGGCCCTTGATACGCTTCTTTTACTGGCCGATACGACCCTCGCACCGTCGCGCGGTATAGCGCTAAACATTTTTAATGCGCCCCAGCTCGCCCTTGCAGGGGCTAAAGACTTTCATGTTCCTTTTTCTGCGTTATACGCGCTCCGTCCTTATAGCCCGGATGAAGGGGGGTAAGAGTAATAGAGGTGTAGCTTCGAGAGCCACGGGATAGCAGGTAGTTCCGAGCATTCGCCAACTGGGATGGCCTTGTTTTTTGCTCTTGTTCTTTTATATTTTTTATGAATTTTCGTTTTATTCATTGGTATGACGTTGTTTTTTCTTTTTTTTTTTTGTTGCGGCAGGGGCGCATCACTTTTTCGTTGTACCGTTACTGAAATATACAACGCTAATTATACTCTATCGCGCTTTTCACCAACGATGTATTTCAATTATTTTTAAATATCATGTTTATCGAATCCAAATAACGATAAAGCGATAATATTTATTTAAAATACGTTAAATTAAATTCTCTTTGTTACATTTTCGTTCATAAATAAAGTGCGCATTGCATTATCGATCGTTGGTCGTCGTCGTAGTCGTCGACGTGGATTTATAGTGGCTTGAAAATCGGGAGAGTGATTCAGGTTTTTTTCAAAGGCATTTATATAAAAAGGCGCAATGCACTAGCGAATTCAAAGGGAATCGCAAATTAGTTTAAAGCTCTAGCATTCGCATCCTTAAGTGAGAAAGAGAGCGGGAGAAAGAAAAAAAAAAGTGGGGCGGGGGGAGGAAAAGAAGAGGACCTTACTGAGTTAGAGGGAAATAAAAAGAGGCGAATCGAAAAGAAAATAAGAGCGGTGCGAGAGCGAGCCGAGCGGGAGACGCTGCCGCTGCACGCCGAACGGAGACGACCGTAGCGACGATAGCGCCTCTGCAAGGGTTTCGAGCGTGAAATTAGCAGACACAAAGAAGTGCTCCATGATAAGAGTGTTCTATATCGCAGCTAATAGGAAGTTCTTGGAATTTCCTTACGATCATAGGTCGCCCATTATTCTATTTCCTTGACGACGGTACTTTCTCTTGTTTTATCTCCCCGGCTCCTTCCTCTCTCGCTCTCTCGTTCTCTCTCGCTCCATCCTCGTTTCCGCAATTTTCTCGTTTCGTTCGCGTTTTCCATTCTTAAAATATCTGATTGGCCGATAACGGTATATCTCCTATTTATATATATTTTTAAATCCGCGCATAACGAAGTTAAATTTCGTTATAAGATTTTTAATGGATCACTCATGCATATTCCATTGTTCACTGCAATATTATCTTGTCTCCTCTAATTGATAATTTGAACGACTCGAAACCATGTTCTTCATACGCTACTTTTGTTAAAAGCTAATTTCAGTATCATTATTAAATCGAATGCATAGACAGAATATAGATAAATAAAGATGTAACATCCTGCCGATAAACTTAAATATATAATGTGGACTCGTTCCGTGATTGAAATTCCTTCCTAATGAATTGTTAGACAGTCTAACCTATGATGAAAAATCTAATTCGTAATTTAAGGATGTTCGCTAATCAGAAACAATTTACTGATTTAGTTGCCTTATACAATGTTTTCAATCCAATGGAATGTATAAGAATACAAAAAGGTAGTCCCTTTCCTCATATATATTCGATTTCAGTATAATTTAAGTGAATTAAAGAATTGTATCAATTTTTCCTAATTTACTTACTCGATATAATTGCTGAAGCTTATATGCCAGAATGGTGAATAAACAAAAATCTTCGAAAGCAGTATTTTACATTTCATTAAACCGATAACCACACTCAGTGTCAAAGTTTAACCAACAATCATACACACAACCGACTCAATCAATCCCCCGGCCTTGCATCCTTATCCTTTCTCCTTTTCTCTCTCTCTCTCTCAACTGCGCAGCCAGCCTCTCTCGCATATAGTCGAATTTTCCTCCGCGGCCATCCTCGACTCTACTAATTCCCGCCGGATGCTGCTGGAAAATTCTCTCGCATATCCGGTCTCTGTCTCCCTCTCGCAAGCGCAGGCGCCGCACTCGGTGCAGCCGCAAACTAATACTAATAATAATAGCAATAACGAAAAGCAGCGGCGTAATCACGATTATAATTATTACTCCAACGGGGTTGGATGGAGATCGCCCTGCAGTGCTGAAGGCGAAACGAGGTAGTTGGGTAATCCGGCGCATGCCGCGCGCATTCGCCGGGTGTGTTCATTAATTAAAAAGCCAAGCAGAAGCAGCGGCGTCTGCGGCGGCGGCGGCGGCGGCGGCGGCGGCACTAGCAACGCGCGCCCTTGCGCTCGCTCTCTCGCACCGAGATACCCCTAAGTGACCCTCTCCTCGGCTCTCTCTCTCTCTCTCTCTCATTCCTATATATGTATACACACAGCCAGAGGTTCGCTCCCGTTTTTTTTACACTCGTTCGTTTTCCAACGGCTTTTATTAAAACACGTGGAGAGCAAGCGAGAGAGCGAGAGAAGGGAGTATACGGGGCGCCGAATGAAAAAGTAAACTACCCCGACGTGCCAGGGGTAGTAGTCCACGCCCTTCCCCTGCTTCTGCTTCTGCTGCTGTTGCTGCTGCTGCTGCTGCTGCTCTGTGTGTTACCTTGTACCCGGAGTCGACCCTCGACCTGTAGTAGTTTGCCTCGTTTCTTTCTTGGCACGAAACATGCTACTCCAATAATTGTTTTTCTCTTTATTTCCCTCTCTCCCTCTCGCTCACTCTCTCACTCGGTTGCTGTATATATTCGGAAGGAACTGCGTTGGGTAGGGGGTAGACGTGAAAGGAGAGGAAAACGAACGAATAGGTCTTGCGAGCTGCACAGCGAGATAGAGAGAGAGAGAGAGTGAAGCGAGATTCTCGCGGACTCTATGCCTTGAATAAAATACGACCCGATCTAAAGCGTGTCTGTTACTTTGTATTCTTTTGTTTTTAAATAAATCAGAGAGAGAGGGAGGGGGGAAAGAAAACTCCTCTCATTGACCGTTCTCCAGCGGCGCGCGAACTTTACCGAGAAAGAACAAGAGGGACGATAGTGCAGCGAGTGCCCGCTGAATACTTTAGGTGTGGAATTAAGGCTGGCCGAATTTATTGAGAATTGATGTGGGAGATTGCACGCGGACTGATGGCTGTATATGCTTTATGCGTGGGATTTGGCTTATAGGCGAATTGAGTGGTTTTAGGACGGCACGTGTGGATTGCCTTCTTGTGGGCGTTATACGAGATAGACTCTGATGATAGTTGCGCAAATATGCATTCTTGAAATAAATTCTTTTACTCAATATACGCAGTGAGGAAGGACATTACTGCAACAAGAGTGATCGACATCGTAAATATGAATCAGCAAAAAATACACTATATCGATCGTTCTAATTAATTAATTAATCTGGATAAACCGCTTGATTACATTTATGAGTCGTTTGCAAGCTACTCGTAATATTGGTTAGACTTTGGTTAGATTACATCATATGAGCTACTACATGATAAATATATAGACATCATTAGCTTGTACGTAATTTTGTAAGCTAAGAAGCTTATGTAAATCTCTTTCCGGTGTATTAAAAAGTTATATATTTTAATTAAAGAGGAGTAAACTTTTACTCCTACAACCAAAATATAAACACACGCGTAAATCCAATACTTTAAAAGCTCTTTAGTTATAGGTTATTTCATTTCAATAACACAACAAAATATTGCAAATTTAAAACCAATATAAAAATGCTCTTAAATAAATGTATTTTGGTATATTTCGTTTATAAATGATTATTATTATAAAATATTATATAACCAATACCAAATATTCTTTTCACGTGTTAATTGCTTTCAAATTTGTAATATCATTTATTTTTAAATATAACAAATATTGGAAAATGATATTTGATCCGCATAAAACATAATGCATTCGCGAATACAAGTATCGCTTTTTACACTGAAATTCAAATTGGAAAATCACGGATGCATAATATAATTGTAATAAAATCAATGTTTTTCGAACAAAGCTTTATTTTAAATGATATTATTTAAGTTGATATAATCTTGCATTAGGCAAATACTAAAGTTTAAGACACAACTGAAGGCACTTCGCGTATGCACGAGGAATCGAATAACCTTAAGATCTCCATATTTATACCTCAATCCGATTGCTCAAGAGCACAAAGCATATATATGCGGATCATTAAATCGCGACTTTCTATACACGGACTGTACCTGGAATTTTCTTATACGCACGCATAGCGCATTGAAAATCGCTAATATATCATTTTACTCCGGGCAAATAGCCATCAAAAAGTTAGCTCACTACTTTTCAATCTATACTCAAAGTTAAAATCGCTTTCCTTAACCATTCCCTCTAATGTAGTTGAGCGAGAGCTAGCATGGCGGTCCCGAACGGGGCGCGTAAACGTCAAAAGCTCTCGCAAAACTTTAGTTCCAATTCAGGATTTCCTGCAAAATAAGCTCACTCTCTCTCTCTCGCTATCACCCTAAAACTTCTACTGCAGCTTCCCCCCGAGCATGCGACAAATCACCCAACGAGAGAGAGAGAGAGAGAGAGAGAGATAGGAGAGGGTACGAGTGGGAAAGAGAAGCAAGAGGCAAAATTTCGCCAATTCAAAATCTGATGATGATCACAAATATGTCTTGCAAATCAGCGTATTCCCCGGACCGATAATTCTGGAGAATAATCGACCAACGAACGAATGGGCAATCTCATGAGCGGCCGCAGTTTCTGCCGTGTCACCAACGCACCGACTCACACCCGCGCACACAGAGACGCGTCTACAAATCCCTGTACAAGCAGCAGCACAGCCTGTGAAGTATGCGGAAAGGATATATATGTAGTGTGTGTACTGTGTAACGTCGGCGTGTGTGTCGGTGGAGTGGGTTTCGGTTTCGGGGCGAGTGTATCGGAGAGCGAACGAGCCGGACCGATTGTAACTTGCACAACTGTAAACGCGCCCGCCAGTCGCCGTTCGCTCCAATTAACTTTTCGCCACTAATTTATGCAGCACTGATACTGACTGAGTATGTATATATATGCATATATATATATATATCTGTACGTGAAATAGCGCGCGTCCGCCGCGAGACCGATATAGACGCGAGGGAGTGAGAGAGAGAGAGAGAGCGAGAGAGGGAGAAGGAGAGAATGTCGAGCGCTCGGCTTGCTATACCTATATATACGACGGATATCCTGCTGCAGCAGTTCGTGCCAGCTGACAATGAGGCTGGATTATAGTTTGGCGAATATTTACTCGCGTGTCACACTTTATTTCAGCCGCACATCGTCGCTCGAATAATGATGGCTGTTGTGCGGCGTGGATGTGACACGTGCACGTCGGTATATGAAAATCGAGTGCACAACAGTGTGTATACCCCCCGCTCGACCAACCTACACATATATACATACACATGTACATATACATATACATACGTTATATTATACGGATATAAATATCATGTGTACGTGTGAGCTCGCGAAGGGGTTATAACCGGTCGGCGCTTGTTTGCTTTCGCGTGCGCGCGGGTGCACCCACGAGCCCACGAAAAGAGTTGTGACACGCGCGTCAAGAAGTTTTTAATTGTGTGCCCCAACCCACCGCCACTCCCCCTCATTGCGGCTATGGACAAATTTTTTGCTCCGTTGAGCAGCGCGCAATTTTTGCGTCTGGTCTTTTTTGTCAAAGGTGCTCTGGCACTGCACGGTGCGTTAATCATTTTTCGAGGCTTGCTTCGGTCGCTATTACGCAAATGTCATGCATATACATGTGGAATTCGAGGAGTCTGGGAAACCGATTGTGATGAAATTTTACTTGACTCGGGCTTTTGCCAAGTACAAATCAAAAGTATAGATAATAATCTTGTACTTGAATTTAGACCGTGTTATTAGGGTTTATGATTCAAAAGTATGTGAGCAATCGAAAATTAAGTTAATTTTGAATGGATTTTACAACTGAAATAAAAGCTAAATGTTGAAATCCAAAATTGAGGATTGCCATCAATGACGATGTTCAACTTATGCACTACAAAATTTCAGGAAGGAGATACTGTATAGTAACTCTATCAAGTGCGCATCTAATGTGTATAGCACCATCTTTCCAAATGTATCAATTACTATTTTTCTTGAGATTCGTTTTGATCATTGCTGGAAATATTTTTAACAGATGTTACCCGGAACATTTATTACTTACAGATAAAAATGTTTTTGTTCAACTTAAGAATCGCAGTTTGTATTTGATTATAGTGTATGAAAAAATTTCTACAAAAGGCATTGCTATTACAGCATGTATAACAATATAACTTTGTAAAACTTATGTTATTACACTTATGGGGATACATTGTTAAGTTTGTATTTGCTACTTTATAATATATATAAGAGAATACTTCAGAGTTAGTAAGTCAATTCTATGTGTAGATAATATAGTAATTTAACAATGAAGGACTACCTTATTTGTATATATAAAGATTGAACGCAACCTGCAAAAATAGCAAGATCAAGATAATCAGTATCATATTCTTGTATTATTTGTACATTTTTTTAAATCAAATTACTATTGCCATTGAACGGGTGAATAACCACGTATAATAGCAATAAATCCCTGAACGGGAGTTGCAGTGACCGAATTTCCTCCGTTATACTAATTTAGAGACTGCGATTATGCAATTCCGCGTTGGGCCGTAAATGCGTTGACGCTTTCCCCCCTGGCGCATCTTGGCTCATAAACGTCAGTGTGGAGCGCAATGGGATGCCCAAGACGCGCTGCGGATGCGCGCGAAATTATCGATGAGCCGCGTCTCCTCCCCCTAGCTGCAAGTTTAAGGCAAAAACATCAAAAGCCGATAAATCTGGACGAGCGCGGCGGCACGTAGACAGAGAGAGAGAGAGAGAGAGAGAGAGAGAGAGAGAGAGAGAAGAGGGAGCCTCTCCTTCCGCTTCCAATATCCGCGGCCACATAAAATCAACGTCGATCGTGGAATAATCAAGCCGTGCGCGCCCGGCCGGTGTACCCGAATATCTTGGAACACGCATGTGCTGCGCCAAAGATTAGATATAATGCTGTGGTGCAAGCTCAAATACGTATAGGGAAAGGAACATAAACAAAAAAACACACACACACACTCGGAATAATCCTAGTGGTTATCGCGTATGTATAGAGGGTGAATTATACCGCGCAGCCAATTGAAACATAAATGTGGCTTAAAGACAGTGAACCGCCGGGGAAGAGCCTCTCGGAACCCGCGTTGTCTCTTTTCCGCGTGTATGGGTGTGTGTGTGTGTGTGTCTGCACCACGGCGACGGCGGCGCAAAGTTAAGGGTTGCAGAGCCAGGGCCCGAAACTTGGAATCAACGCGCGCGCGCGCGCCGCAGCCGGAATACGCTTAACCGTTTAAGTTTGCGGTAATGGCGGTCGCTCGTGCAGAACTCGCCTCTCTCTCTCTCTCTCAGACATTTCGATACTCACCCGTTGTACCCTTATTAATATGCATAGCCCCGTCCCTTGGCCTCTCTCTCTCTCTCCCTCTCCTCTTTCTCCGTGTGCGTGTATAAATATACCTATGTGTGCGTGTGTGTGTGTGTGTGTGTGTATATGTCACGCTTGGCTGCTCCTCTGAAACTCTCTCTCTCTCTCTCGCTCTTTCTCGTAGTGCACTTGCGCCGGAACGCCGAACGTTGTTTCCTGTCCGGCCAAATAAATCCATGGCCAGCGCCGCCGCCGTTGCTGCTGTGCTGGACTTCCATTGACCCCCCGCCGTCGGCGTGTGTCCGTGCGTTTGTGGCTGCTGCTCGGAAGATACAAGCTCTGGCTTTCTCAGCTGTGTGTAGTCGCCGCTGCTGGCCAGTTATAGGCCCTCTAGTGCATATAGTACTGCTGCTGGTGGTTGTAGTGGCGGTAGTGG
>UELU01136476.1:0-16073 GCA_900490025.1 Megastigmus dorsalis | reverse complement strand
GAGTAGTAAATCATAAATACACCGAAATCCGTGTTTAGTCACAGAAACAGTTCGAAATTCTCATTCATAAATAAATCTGATTTTTTTTGCGACTAGTTCATAAATGAATATCAATTCTTTTTTATTTTAAATTAATGAGATGCCTTATTCAATCTTTTTAATTATTGATAAACAATTGAAATTTAATGTCTTAATTCGGTACTATTCATTGATAAACAACGTAATACGTAAACATTATCTGAGTCATTTTACACACCTTGAAATAGGTCAATGATAGCTTATTTTGTTCGTCTCGATATCCTCAACAAGATAGAAGACTCTGGACTTCCTGACTTGATATTAACTTTAGTGCAGCTGCAGAGTCGGTATCGTAGCTATGGAATCTAAACGAGAAATACACAATTTTCTTAGTTTTTCGGGCAAAACAGTAATTTTGCAAATAGGCCAATGATAGCTTGATTGGTTCGTATCGAACTCCTCTACAAGATAGAAAAGTCTCAACTTCCGGAATTAATATAAACCGATGGCGCAGCTGCAGAAACGGTGCCTTAGCTACGGAATCGCATTCAAAATTGTGCAGCTAAACCATCGGCCATATCAATTAAGGAAGTTGAGACTTTTCTATCTTGTAGAGGAGGTCAATACGAACCAATCAAGCTATCATTGGCCTATTTCAAGGTGTGCAAAATTACTGTTTTGCCCGAAAAACTAAGAAAATTGTGTATTTTACGTTAACATTCGGTACCTAAGGCACCGTTTCTGCAACTGCGCCATCGGTTCATATTAATTCCGGAAGTCAAGACGAAAAGATTAAGCTATAATACGCCTATTTAAGTGTGTGTAAAATGACTCAGATAATGTTTACGTATTACGTTGTTTATCAATGAATTAGTACCGAATTACGACATTAAATTTCAATTGCTTATCAATAATTAAAAAGATTTAATAAGGCATCTCATTAATTTAAAATAAAAAAGAATTGATATTCATTTATGAATGAGAATTTCGAACTGTTTCTGTGACTAAACACGGATTTCGGTGTATTTATGATTTACTACTCCTTTAAAACCGTACATTTTTATTTAGATGGTATACCAATGTTTTATACTACTCTAAGCATCATTTTCGAGAAGTCCTGAAAGATATTTCAAAATAAAGAATTTATTATAAGCTTTCAACAATCAAGTGTTCGCGTCAGACTGCCGTGCCTTTTATTATTCGCTGAACCTACGACTAGTGAATGACGGTGTGGAGAGAGAGACCGAGAGACGGCGCAGCGACGGCCGGCGGGGGAGAGGCACTCGGCGGGCCGCGCCACTCTACTCTCCTCGCGCTCCGCTTGCTGCTGTAGCTTTACGCTGCTTGGCCTGATCGACCGATTTTCAATCGATGATCACTCAGTAACTACGGATCGGAGTTTTCAATCTTCTTTTTTATTAAAATATGCCCCGAAATTATCTTTTCACTACTACCGTCGCACAAGGGACAGAGTCCTCTGTCTCGCTCGGCTAGCCAGCCGGAGAGAAGACTGTCCTTTTTTCGCGGGGCAAGGATAGAGTACAATAATTGGTTGACCAATGGTTTAATGCTAAGAACCGCGTCGAGCGGCCTTTATTATTTCGGAAGTGAACAAAATATACATAACCCCCGCTGGGGCTTACGGCTGTCGGCCGTGGATGTTTCGCGCGCTAGATCGGCAGTGCAAAATTCTTGGTGAACTCTGAAATTTTGTAAGGCCGAATAGCAGGTGTACATACCGAATAGCTTTGCACCTACATTGTTTTATCGCACTTGATGAGCGAAGCGCTATTATTAACCTAAGCTTTTGCATTCGTTACGTATAATTTTGTATCTTAAATTGGGTTCGATAATTAAGTTCGAGTAATTCTAGAAGCAAGCGAATTGTTTATTAGTATTTTAGTTAATCTATTCTTTAATTTTTTATTAACTGTCAAAATTTTAAACAGGTTTCATTTCATTATTGATTTTACAGTATTTTTGTCCTTTTTTGGTAAATATTACTTACTCTCCTGATTATTTACGTAGTAAATTTAATATTAAATGTATCTTTCTACACTTTAAGTAGACCCCAAAATTTTCTGAATCTTCAGAACTTAACAAAACCAGATTTTTTAATTAAAAAATTTAAGCTTTTACCTACTTAGATCTTTAATACTGTTCATTGCAAGATTTAATATTTTTTATCAATAAGTATTGAAAATATTACTGTCGACTATTAAAATGATTGAATAAGTTTTATGATATAAATAAGCTATCCAGCATTTTTCAAAAAGGAAGTAACAATCAATTTTTGGTGTAAGCTAGCTCAGCTAGCTGTTCAATTGTCCCTGGGTCCCTCCGTGCTCGGTGCAAGCGTACCCAAGACCGCGAGCGACGAGCGCCACTCCCCACCTCTTCGCGCTGCTCCATTTCACTTTTCGCCGCCGATACTGCCGTCCGCTATAGCCGCCCGCTGATTGGCTCATCTTCTTAACTTTTAACAATTAATAACTCAGAAACAACTGGTCGGATCGAAAAACGAGAAATATACGTTGTTCTTTGAATTTTGAGATCTATCGAATGGTATATGTCCTGTTAACCGAATTTAATCCATCCTGTATACTATATTTTTGCACACCGCCTAACCATCACACAAAATTTGTTTTTACTCAGAATTAATAAAAAACAAAAAAATAAAATATATCTACTTCTATTTAAGAAAAGCTCAAAAACCGGAGGCAAAAGTTATCAATTTTACCATTCGTAATATTTCTTCAATATTATTTCAAAAGTGAAGTGTACTTAATGACCAAAAACAATTGCGATGCATCAAATTTCGCGAAAAAACTTTTTCATTAAAAGGTCCAGCGAAATAAGATTCACTTCATAGACAAATAATTTATTTTTCATAAATTTCTTTCGGAATAATAGACTTCTCAAAACTATTATACTCGTATAAAAGCTCCATAAGGTTGCAATTTTTCTTTTAACTACCCAGGCGGAAAAATATTTAGCAAATAATTATTAATAACAGTTTATAAATATATTTATTTTTAATTTTTAAAAAAAGTTTATAACTGTTTATAACTGTTTATAACGTAGGATTTGAGACTATAATAACAGTTTATAAAAGTTATCTACAATCTTTTTTTGCTATCATCAGCTCAAAAAAGTTTATAACAGTTATTAACTTTTATTTACTTTTCTGTGCAGACGGCGCATAACCAAAAGCAATCTTTAAATAAAAGTTATTATCAGATATAAACTTTTTTTACCGGGTAGACGTTTTAGGAGTCCAGGTAGTGCGTACCGTAGTTTTTAGCTTTTTCGTGTAGAGCATGTACCTGATGATAGTATTATCCAGGTCTTGCTTACACGAAAAAACTAACAACTGCAGTGTACACCACCTACACTCCTAAAACGGCAACCCGGGACACATGGTCACTCACTAGGTACATATTTTACATGAAAAAGCAAAAATCTACGGTGCGCACCACCTAGACTCCTAAAATGGTCACCCGAAACACTTGGATACTCACCAAATACATGATCTACACGAAAAAGCTAAAAACTATGGTGTACACCCTTAAAACAGCCACCCGGGAAACCTGGACACTCACTATAGTGACCTATTAGTACCAGAAATTAACTACTATAAATCATTATTTTCATTTATTAAAAATTTATAATAGTTACTACTACTTATTTACTTTTTTCTAGTCATATTTTTATGATGATCAACAAAACTTATAAAAGAATATAACTATTTATAACTATTTGTAACTATTTATAATAATTTTAAACTTTTTTAAAAGTCTCAAATCCTGACTTTACAATCTGTTCATATCAGTTATAAACTTTTTTAAACTTTTATTATAGAAGATGATTTCCGCCTGGGTAGTAATTTTTTTTAAGAACGTTCTCTGGCAAATCGACTTTAGTTATATATTTTTTTTTTTTAATTTACTTACCAACTCATTTTAATGCGTTTTATCGATTCGTGAAAAGAATGATATATCTAGCGGTATTAAAACTCGAGATATTTTACGCCAAAGTTTTAAATTTTAGTTTGTGCAAAGTCAATAATAGTTAGAATTTTTTTTAAAAACTAGTATATTATACTAGACTCAAAAAGGACTAGGTTATAGGTTCGCAAAAAAATGATCAGGTCTTGCGGTACTACAACTTCAAAGATATTGCAATTTAAAGATACGTTATAATATCCCTGTCGAAATGGTCCGATAGAACCACATAAAAAGGGTGAAGAAACCTCATAACCTATGAGGTTTTTGCACCCGAATTCGCACATTTTTATCAATTTTTATCGGACCTTTTCAACAGGAATAAGTATATCTATGTTGTGATATAGTCTGTACAGAAGTGATACTGCACAGCGTTTTTTATTATTTATATTATTTTTACACTATTTATTTATATTTTAGTATCTTGTGTTACATAATTAATAGATTTTATTAATAATGATCCAATTTAACGATGACTTATAAAAAGAAAAAAACTTTTTAATGATACGAGCTAGAGAACGTCCTTAAAGGAGACTACCACCTAGAAAGGGCCACGTTGTGATAACTTGTCTTAATTCTTTGTACGAAGTCAAACGCTTACAAATTGTTAGAGAAATAAAATGAAATTATTTAGTCAAGTTAAAACTATATATGGTATATTTTTTCCGATTTCAAAACATTAAAATTTATATACACAGTAAACATATACATATGTAATAAGTAGATTATGTCCTTATAGCTGTTGGAACTTTGAATATTCTCAATATCTTTATACTGTATTGGAGAAAGTTTCATAAAATTAAAATAATGATAAATTCGTATTCGTGTTATCTTGCAAGAAAACATCTCTTAACAGTGTGCCGTGTGGTAAATGGACAAAAGTGCGTCCTTTGCGTTCTTCTATTGTTGCACGTTTTAGTTATCCACAACTTCAAGTGATCAAAAGTATAATATCAGCTGCAGATGTAATATATAATACGTTGAATCCCACACCTCGTGGTATATAAAAAAATCCGGACCAATAATGTCAAAGTTTCCGCGTGGGGATTAGACTGTGAATAACTTTTTAATAATCACATCATTATCATTTAAGGATCTTCTATGGCTATATAGTAGAAACGATGACACCCACTTGAAAGATTGTAAATAACTAGATTTTAACAATACAAGATTGCCCACAAAATTTTAAAAGGATTGAGAAGCTCATTTAAAAGTTATTGACAAGTATAAATGTCAATTTAACACGCGCTGTATTGAATATCTATCGATTTGATAACGAAATCACATGTAATCGAAAGAAAAAACGAAGGAAAAAACAATGCCAAGCACTTGAAATTTTGTATTACAATAACTAATTATACTTTTAACATGTATCAATGATACAAAATGTATGATAGAAGCTAGACTAAGCAATTTAGGATTAAGGAGGTTCTCCTTATACGTAGGAAGTCAAGTACCAAATTCACTAGATTTGACCAGTGCAGTCGGTATATACAGGTATATATTCTGCATGTATAACCTATAGGCAAATGAGATTTATACATGAAATATCTACTCCCTCTTATTTCATAGTTGCCGTATGGTACTTTAAAAAATTGCTAAAAATTAAAAAAAATTTCTCTATTACTATAAAAAAAAAATAAAAAAAAACTTGAAAAACCGTAATCGCCAATTAACTTTCCCATAATAAGACTACGTGTTAGAAAAACAATAACAAAAATATTTAATTCTCGGCTTTGGGGAACACTAGCTTTGCGAAATTTTAACTGGAGCTTCTTCAATCATTTACCTTGCTACATAAAAATTTATAAATCATTAACATCGTCATTTCAATTATCGAGAGAACTCCCTTAACTTTATATAAAATCAGAAAATATTTTTAAACACATTTAAATTAGTTTGAACCGGTGTCAATGTTCAAAAATGGTATAGTTCTGTAAAAAAATATATTTTAAAATCATAGACTTAATTTTTAAATTTGACTAACTTTTGGGTCTGATTGTATAGCCAGAATATACTTAAAAGACATGCGAAAATTCCCGGAACATACGTTCCATTTTTTTCCGAAGCCATCCCTGACGAGTAAAATAAACCATTTTATTGAGCTTTTTAAGATATAAACTTTATAAAATTTATAAATAATATTTTCATGCATTAACTTTTTGAACTTAGAAATGATAAAAAAAAATTTTCTGTTTTTAGCAATATTGACTACTTAAAATGATTTAGATTACCATAGAACAACTTTTGTTCAGCATTCGAAATTATGTATCATTTAAGAATGTTGATCAAAAAAGTTCATGTCGCTCTTTCCATTCTTTACTTAATCAGTGTCAAAATAATGAACAAATGTATAATTATTCTATTATTACAAAAGTATAAACTCTTACAAACTTTTTTTAAATAGTTTAAATCTTAATTTACTTGAAACACATAACTCGAAGCTAACTAATTAAATAAATTTATAAACATGTAAATATTTTAAGTATTTGGCTTCCAAACACTCATTTGTGATAGGGCTATCCTAGTGACTGGAATCTCTTTGCTCACCTTAATAAATAAAAAAGTGATATAGTAGGGTACAAAATAAAGGCACAGAAAATATTCAATTATTTACCTTTTTGAAAGCTTTTTGATTTCCTTGAACATCTAAGTTAGATTCTATTTTATTATTAGGTTCGGTGGAAACTAATTTACCACTTTCACTTTTTGTCTAAAACACATTAAATTAATTTTTATCATATTTTAATACAATATACATAAAGAATTAAGAATTGTAAAAGTATTTACGTCAGCATATTGTTCAGGAAAATTTTTAGTTTCAAATGATTTAGTGTCTGTCCAGTCATTGACATTTTCTACTTTAAATTGTACATCATTAGCACTGAATAAGGACGACTTGTTCTCAATATTTTCATCAATTTCGTTGTCCATTTCAAATAATTTGTTGGAAAAATTCGTGCTTTGTTCAGAATTAGAAGATCCTTTATTCATGCTTATAGTTTCAATGAGTTTTGGCTTGTCTATTTTAATTTTTTCTTTTTGTCCATCTGCATCTAAATCATCCAAGTCAAAATCAACAGATTTTTTCGCAGATTTCTTAAATCCCCACTTATTTAGCTTATCTTTCTGTGTATTAGTTTGATCTAATTCTTCAAAACAATCATCATGTGATGGGCTAGAAGAACTTTTTCGTTTTTTGTATACTCCAATAGGACTTACTTCTTTGCTTTTCCAATCACTTTTCTGTTCACTCTTAGTCATATCATCACCAATTGACATATCTCTTTGTCTCTTCGTACTTTTCCTATCTTCATGCTCAATAGAACCATTTTTCAAATTCTCTGAAACAGATTTATTTTGTTCATTGATTAATTTTTCAAAATCAATGCTGTCAATATTTTCGTGAGTGATTTCAGATGCTTGAACACTTTCAATTGTTATTTTTAAGTTTGACTTTGTTCCAGGTTCAACATTTTCTATTTCTAAATATTCAGATGTTTCAGGTTTAATTGAATTGCAGTGTTGTATTGAATCATTATCATCACTGACTATATTTTCTTCAGATCTTTCAATTTTAAGTAATGAATCACTACCTTCAATATCTTTCTTTTTAGAGGTTTCAGATTTAAGTAATGAAATACTATTACCAATAACTTTACTTTCAGAGGTTTCTGGCTTAAGCAATGAATTACTATCATCAATAACTTTATTTTCTTTTTCACTCTTTTCCTTATTAAGATTTGTATTTGTTAATTCAAAGTTTAATAATTCATCATCTTGTTTTGCATTAACTGTAGATAAATTTTTTTTAATTTTTGCAATATTATCTTTTATGGCATGAATATCTGTATCAACTGTATTACAAACATAATTTCTCTTTTGTGAAAAATCATCAGTTTCAGGTATATATTCTCGTTTAGAAATTGATTCACCGATATTCACATTAACATCATTAGATGTTAAAATATCTTGAGTATCTAGAGCCAATATTTTGGATACATCTTCTTTAAGATTTTTTCTCTTTATCAGTTCTTTAAAATGATATTTTGGGTTGCAGTATTGATCAAGAGATACATAAACTATTGCTAAAGGTATCTCAGATTCTGCTACCATTCTTAATTTCTTTTCTTGCATTTTGTCATCTAAAATTGTAATCAAATATCATTTATTAATTTGTTATAACATATCAAAAAGTTTACCAATAAATTACTGTCAATAATTAAAATACATACATAGCATTGCATAAAATGCTGCTACATCATCTGTTATGCTATCACCAGTTATTTGCATTATAATACTATTGTCTTCAAAAAGATGATTTGAAATATCTTCTGTACTTGACGTATGTAATTCTGTCTTACCCCCTACAATATGTATTGTATATAATTTTGAACACTCAATGAATCTCATATATAAAAATTTTTAAATTTATACCTGCATCCTTAATCATTTTTTTGTATTCTTTATACATTTTCTCAGAAAAAAATATAAAAGATTTTTGTTGAAATAATGTTTTTCGTAATGGATTTGGCTTCAATGATACACGCTCAGTATTTACTCCCTTATCTTTTAATGGGAGTATAAATGCATTAGGATCTGGCAGATTATTATTGGTTTCAATGGAATCTACTACCGAAATCCAGTAACTTATATCAATTATCGGTATACCATCTATTAGTGCTGAAATGATCTAAATTTGAATTTATTTATTTATTTATTTGTTAAATATTTTTACGTGCAATAACACTTTACAATAGACTTTTTTCGTGACGCACAATTAACATAACTGAATTAAAAATTTTATTAGTAAATATATTTATTGATATATGCAAAGAACTTATATTGATAAGAACCTTATTAGTTGATGTAGCAGTAGTTGCAGTCAAATGGGTACAATTATCATCATAAGTATCAATGATTAGTCCACCAATACTATCCATAATATCTTTCAACTTTTTCTTGTGCTCTGCACTCAATCGAGAGATTATTGTTACAAAATGAACATATTCCACTCTATAAAAATAATGGATTCATTAAAATATTTTTTTATTTTAAGCAACTAATCGAACAGATATAAACTGCAGTAATTGAATGAGAACTGTAGCAAAATAATTTGTTTCTTATTTTAATAATTTTTTTTTATATAGTAATTAAATAAAATCTACAAAGAATACATTATTAAAACCTTAGAAGATTTTAAAATGCAGATAATTATCGGAAATATATAATTTCAGCTAAAAATTATGTGTTCATAAGTATCATGTAGGAACTTATACAATGTATAAGATTATTTTAAAAAGTAAGGATTGTATGTATCATATTATTTGTCATTATTTCATAGAAATTTTCATTAGCACTTTAAAAAGACCATTTTTTATAAAATTCTTGACATTTGAGCTTAAGCTAATTCCAAAATAAGCGTACGATTTTTCAAATATTTCAAATATAATATAAATAAAATATATTACAAATTGAAATCTTACGTAAAGATATGTTGTTGCAAGCCAAATATCAATGTATCTGTTGCCTGTAACTCTAGCCCTTCGTTTGGTACGTTTAATTGCCCCCCATTACGAATAATGGAAGTCCCATACTTTGACTTGGCATCTTTGACAATACAGGTAGATGATACTTCAGTTGTCTTGAAAAATATATGTACATAGAATTATATATTTACAATTACCTATTTTCACTTTAGATTTAGAATTAGCACCTCAAAATATATAAGACCTGTGTTTTTTTGTTGCCTGTGTTATGTATATTATATACACAGCATTTTTCTATATTATTCTACTTACTTATATTTAATTTTTTTTTATGTTATGACTGCAATATTTTAAAATTGTAATACTTACATACATAAAAAAGTTTAACAAAGAAAAAGAAGCGTTTCAATGTTTCATAAAATATTTTAAAATTAACTTATTTCTTTTGTTTTTAAATTATAAATTATTCTTCATGAAACATACCATATCTTATTTATATAGGTATTTATTAAAGAAATAAAAAAAATGACTATTACCCTAATCTGATTTTTCAATGTTACAGTTATTGTAGCATGAGCTCTGCTTATTGACAAATCATTTCCCAAAACGATATCTGCTTGTTTTCTGCCGACAGTTATTGTTTTATTTGACTTTAAATATTTAATTTTCCCTGAAATAGAAATATAATTAATGCAAAATTTTATACTTTATAAATAGTTGAAAGTAGAATCAATATTTACCATTAGAATCTCTCAACAGCCACATGATGATATTAATGAAAAAAGGCACGCTATACAAAAACTGCAGTCGTGGTATGAATTACTTCATCATAATAAACTTTAGACAAAGCCGCAATAGAGCTTAAACCGCTTACACGTTATATTGAAGACGATGTTCGTCTTTTGTTTTAATTCTTGGATTTCTTGGGGTTGGGCTAGGTTCGGTATGCCCCCACTACTATATTATAGTAGGCTGACTTTTGGAATTTTAAAGCTTCCTATAGCATAATAATTATTAAGACGTTTTATCTGATTTTGATAGTTTGTCTAGCTGATATATACTCGCGCTAATAATGCATATGAATTAAAATGTACAAAGAACAACAGTAGATATTTATAAACTTATATCTGTTCCAGAAATTACCGAGTTATCAATTTTTCAACATCAAACTAGGTATCTTATCGATAATCGATTATACGTGAACAATTAGTATTTATGTACCTGGCCTTACTTATTTGTAAAAAATAAAAAATGGAAATGTACTTACGCTAATAGTTATTATATAGTTCTTATGCCAAATCCGCACTATTTACAGAGATCGTATGCTTATTTACAGAGATCGTATACTCATGGGTATAAGAAACAGTAGACATAGAATTAAGTATAGAAGACAATAGACAAAAACATCGTCGTATTGAATTGCTTGAAATTTTGCAAATGTTGATCGTTATCATTTCCTCTAATACTTTTTCAAGATATTTATGTTATATTAGTTGTGAAATTTAACAAAATATACCAATAAAAGATAGATTTTCGGAAAAAATATTTTGGAATAAAAAATTTTTTTTAAATGTTTACAAGATTTAATATAAGTTTGCTCGTAATTCGGAAGTCCCAGGTTCGAGCCCATATAGCTTCTACCGATTGACACAAACACTTCTGTAAAATATTACATGTTCATTGTTTATAAACACACCGTAGCTTCCGTCGCTGATTAAAAAAAAAATAAAAAAATAAAAAAGTATTCAGTAAAAAGTATGGAGAAATAAAGAGATGGTATCCTTTTTATGTACAGAGACTTTATTAAAATGTTCATAAGTATGATAAAAACTGACATTATTTGAAAACAAAAAATATAGTATATTATGCTGCAGGGAGAAAATAACTTGGACAGTCTAGAACTCGTGTAAATTGACACTCGAGGTCTGGGCTGGCCAAATTTTCTCCCGGGTGTATATACTATTTTTCCTCATACCAGCGCCAAAAGTACGGCCAAATTCTCTTTCGACACCCGGGCGAGAAATGTACCTATACGTTATAAGTATGCGCTGGTATGAGGAAAAATATTTATACTTAATTTTTATGTATAATAATTTTATAAAAAGTTTTTGATGAAACAATAATTCAATCTATTTAGGCACATGCTTTTTATTTTATATTTTCGTCCTCGCAAAAAGCGTCAGCTACGAAAAGTCACATATTTACGTACAAAACAAATTTATATCACGATAAAATAGTACATTATACCACTCTAATCAAAAAATTTGATTTTTAGGCTCTCATGGTATGATATATTGTTCGACACTGGTGTGTAAGTTGATTTTTAGCGCATGTAACTTTTCGGGCGAAAAACGTCCCATGCGCGAAAAAGCCAACTTTCCCACCTGTCCCTAGTGGAAATTTTTTTATGTGTAAAATTGTTAGAAACTATTACTAACTTTTATGAACTCTTAAAAACTGTTTATAACTATTTATATCTATTAAAATGTCGGAATAGAGACATTAATAACATTTATAATCAGTTATCAACGATTTTTAACAGTTGCTGGCAGTTACAAACAGTTTGTTACAGTTAATAACAGTTATTTACATTTAATAATTTTGAAGACACGTTTACAACCAAAATGTTACTAGAGGCGAAATTTATAAATGTAAGTAACTGTAAATAACTATTAATAATTGTCGATAAGTGTTACAAACTGTTTTTAACTGTTTATAATAGTTCTAATCTGGTAAATTCTAAAAACTTTTGACTATTTAAATTTGTTTCAAAATTTATAAATGTTAATAACTTTTAGAAACTATTATTAAGTAAAACACTATTACTAAAAGAAACACGACTTTGAGTGCCGGTTTTCCTGCGCGAAACATACAATTATTGCGATCTTGTAAGAGCGATCACGAAACATATATTGCACGCGGGAAAAAAACACTACGTTGTGTCGTAAAATACGGTTCGATGTTTGATTGAATATTGAGCGATTAATTAACTTCGTTTACGTGCAAACGCTCACACGAGGTTGAAATCACTTAAGTAATCTTATTAGCATCGAACGGTACTTTTAAGCAATTTCTTTTTTCATTCAAAGATGTATTTGTATGAACTCTTTTTGCTAGGAACGATTTCTTTCAAGGTAACAGTGGAAAAACGGTCAAATATAACTTCCGAGCACGAAACTTTTTGCATGCTCTACGGCACGTCAGCCACGACGTTTAGAGGAGCGCGCTAGTTAAATATCATATTTACAAATTTACATGTAACTAATTTAAATGCTCACTTTACAATGATTAGTGTATCAAATTACCAAAAATTCTATATTATAGAGCATCAGCGATAATCAGTCTTCGCTTCAAATTAAATACTTTTCATTTTTATACAATTTTACATAATTATTTGTGGCTCTGTTACAGATGCAGCTATGCTTTTGTGCGGTAATACTTGTCCTCCATTGATATAGAGTTCATCTTTGACAATTACATCTTCTCCCAGTACAGTTGTATTTTCCATTCTTACCCAACGTCCTACCACACTTTTCCAACCAATAATGCATCTATAAAACAGATTATTTATAAATGTATTACAGTTTTATTTTTTAAGATTTAGTAATGTCTTTTCAAAATTTTAATAATATCTTTACTTGTCAAGCCAAGAATGTTCTTTAACAACAGCATCTCTCAAGATAGTAGTTCGCTTTACGCAACAACCATCAGATAGAGTCACTCCAGGACCAATTGTAACATTTGGTCCAATTCTACAATCCTTTCCTATTATTGCAGTAGGGTCAATTAAGACATTTCCAACTACATCAGGACCGTGATACAATTTTTCTGGAGATCTTTGGCTAAGAGAATTTAAATACATACCCATACCTATTTAAATTGAAAGAAAATGATTAATAGCATAGTTTTTGAAGTTGTCAACGAATATAATGAGGAAATACCTATTAGAAAATCTTTGGGTTGACCAACATCCATCCAATAACCTGAAAGCTCCATTGAATACAACTGTCCTTCTTTGGCCATAGTGGGGAAGACTTCTTTTTCAATGCTCATAGGACGCAATTCTATTCTTTTTAATACGCTTGGGTTCAAAATGTACATACCTGAAAATTTTCATTTAGCATACTATTAAATACGAATAGAAAGACTACTTTTATCGACTGAAATATATTTTTATCAGTTTATACTATTAAAATAATAATAACATTCTGTAGGTGACATAGTTTTATGAATAGTTTAAAAAATTTTCTGAAATAGGATACAAAATATTGTATCCTAATAAATAGACACAAAATTACCTGCATTAATTTTATTAGATACAAATTCGACAGGTTTTTCAATAAAACTATTGATTTGACCATCATCTTTGCATACTACAACTCCATATTTTGATGGCTCCTCAACCTTAGTAACAACAATAGTGCCTTCTTTACCATGATTTTTATGAAATTGTAAAAGTTGTTTAAATGGAAAATCACATATAATATCTGAATTAAGAACAAAAAATGGACTGTCATCTGAAGATAAGATTTCTCTTGCAAGTGCAAGAGGTCCAGCAGTACCAAGAGGTTGCGATTCATGTGAAAAGATAAGGGTGACGCCTAATTTTTCTGCTTTCTCACATAATTCCTTTTCCATTTCTTCAGCTCTATAAGACACAGCCAATATCACTTCTGTTACATTAATTTGTACCTATAAAAACAAAACAATATTTTAAATAAGAACAGATTAAATAATTTAAATAGAACAACTAATATGAATATTCTAATTTAATATTTAAAAAATAATACCAATGCTTCAATTTGATGGAACAACATAGGTTTATTAGCAAATTCAACCAGCGGTTTAGGTCGACTAAGTGTTAAGGGTCGTAATCTTGTACCATAACCACCCACAAGAATAAGAGCTCGCATTGAATTGAGTTTTTTTCTTTTTTCATACATTGTGTCATGCACCTGTTACAATAAAAGACAGTAAAAAAATGAATAAATTGAAAATATAATATATAAATTATATATATATAATAAGTATGATACAATCGTAATCGTAAAAATAATATTAAACAAAAATAAGATTATTGATAGTTA
This sequence comes from Megastigmus dorsalis, assembly GCA_900490025.1. NCBI lineage: Eukaryota > Metazoa > Arthropoda > Insecta > Hymenoptera > Megastigmidae > Megastigmus > Megastigmus dorsalis. Next base: position 1,475 of record UELU01136476.1, on the reverse strand, counting down.
TTGACAGTTGGCAGATATAATTTAAATATCATGAAAGATATCAAAACTTAGTTTTTTAATAACAATAAACATCAATAAATTTTTAAATAGTTGATCAAAACTTACGGAGGTTTTGCGCGTTTTTGGCAGTGTGGTGCCGAGATAATTATTAAATAAAAATTTATTGAAGATTGCCACGTCGTCGCCAACTGTAGAACTAAGCTGTGAACTAACTGTATCTCACATTTGAGCTTAGAGGTTGGCTTTATCGACTGTATAGTTATTTACTGTTGGCTCTGTAAGAATGAATCATTATCTGTATACTATACAATACAGATAGATGTAGCAAGTAGCAACTAGCAACAACGAATATAGATAAGCGTCTATATTCGTTGCTCTTGCTATAGCTATATATAGCACTGCAAAGTGCAAATGTAGTACTATAAAGTATAGAATTACTTATAACATACAGATTACAGACGTATAGTATTTGCGTCAGACGAGTTAGAAAACACTACGCACTCGCCACTCGACAGTTGACATAACAACAAAGTACAGACTGACAAGTGACAGACAGTCAAGACAGCTGACAGTTGTCACTCTGCCCCAGTGATGTGAAAAGGTGCGGAATTCCGCAACCACATAATCAATGGTTTACGGCGTGACAGTTGGCAGCAATCAAAGTTGTCGATCGCGCGAGTTCGCAGCCCGTTCACAGCGCAAGCAGTGATGTGAAAAGGTGCGGAATTCCGCAACCGCATAATCAATGGTTTACGGCGTGACAGTTGGCAGCAATCAAAGTTGTCGATCGCGCCCGCGCGAGTTCGCAGCCCGTTCACAGCGCAAGCTGCGCAAGCCTTGCGCCGGAGAGGGAAATTTAAAATAAGTAAAAAAACACGAAAAAAAGTAGTAAGAAAAAAATATTTTTATACATTGATAATTTCAAATAAATTAAAAGCAACAAAGTTACTATGCCAGAATTAATTGTTTATAATTATTTATTGGTTTAATAGAATTTCAGTCAAAATATAAAATAATTAAACTTTAATTTGAAAGTGAAATAACAATGATTCTTGTTAAAAAAAAGTGATGACCGGATGTTGTGAAGCCAAGATAAACGTTATGTGATTGGCTCATGTAGTGCGCATGCGTCTAAGTCAGGAAGTCTAAATGTCTTCTAGGTTAGGGCGCGCAACGCGCGCTGTTCAAACTCTAGACTTGTTAAAAAAGTGATTTATAAAAGTAATTGTTGGAGCCGTCCTTGGCTTAGTGGGTAAGGCGCTTGCCTGCTAATACAAAGCGACTCAAGTGGTCGTGAGTTCGATTCCCGTCTGGAGCTCGAAAATTTTTTCGGGCTTTTTTCGGACGGAAAAAGAACCTCGACTACGGTATTTGGAAAAAAAGTCCCGCTGGGCAAAATTATTGAACAATAACAAGTCCCACTGGGCAAAAATTGAATAAAAAAGTCCCACTGGGCAAAATACCAGGTAATGGCC
>UELU01136475.1:0-16379 GCA_900490025.1 Megastigmus dorsalis | reverse complement strand
AGTATTAAAGGAGTGCGACCCATAGAATCTCGAACGCTGGGTTCAGCTCTGTTTCTCACAAGTACGTCGATCTTCTTATCCGCAGTTATCAGACAGGCAAGATGCAGAGCGGTCCGACCCCTCAGATTCCTCTGCTGAACGTCTGCTCCTCTAGAGAGGAGTAGTGCCACAACTGACGATCTGCAGTATCTGACTGCCAAGTGTAGGGGATCATCACCCAAATCGGTTTTTGCCATTATATCGGCACCTTTTTCCAATAAACATCTGATGATTCTCTCATTCGACGATATAATCGCCGAGTGTAGAATAGAGACGTTGTAATTGTCAACCGCGTTAATATCGGCACCGCGTAGTAACAGTAGGTTAATCAAGGACAAAGTGCAATCCTCATCATCTACTGCTTCGTGTAAAGCGGTCCTACCTCTGGAATCACGTTCCATAACATCGGCGCTATAATTCAGCAGCAGTTCAATCATCTTCTCGTTGCATCTTCTTGCCGCCTCGTGCAGAATGATAGTTTGGGAATCATCATCGTCGTATTCAATCAAATCGGCGCCCGCCTCAAGTAATAATTCTGCTACCTCGTAGTGACCCATATCTATCGCGATCCACAAGGGTGAACGTGGCCTGTAATATAAGGTAAAATTTTTATGTAGAAGTGCAATCAAGTATAACCTATGATAAAAGAAATATTTGCTGAAACAGTAAAATGTAAATAGCTGAACGTGGCAAGTTTTTTGGATACATTAGACAAACTATTTTTTAATTCGTTAGTTTCCATCATGTCGATTGATTACTGATCACTTGTACAAAGATGTTAAGATGCGCTCGGACAAATGTGTTGATACCGTTGCAGATTTGTTACTGAACTATTTGGAAATTGGCTCTGGCTTGTATACCCACCGAGACGTCATTACAGTCAGGTACCTTTTACCTTTAGGCTACCTGTAAATCTAAATATGGGCTCTACCTGTAATCGCAACATTATTATTCAAGCACGTATAGATTATATCAAACATTGTATAAGTTATATCTAAGATATAGTGACATGGTTTGGGCGTTTTCTAAGGGGATTAACCCCCTTCAAATCTCGGCAATCTAAAGGTTGGCTTTATGCCCATTAAAGAGGGACGGGTGAAGGTTAACAGCAATCCCTATAGTCTGGGCGCATCGGAAAAGTGGAGATATGCGAAAGTATGCCATCGCTCGTAGTGAGAGAAATTCAAAATGCAATATACCCGTAAGGTAAGAGACCTGAATGTCGGACAAAACGCTATAGGACCAAATTTCGCATATTAATTAACCTTAAAATTGAGAATGTACAAATTTAGTTTTGGTACAAGATACAAGATGCGCTACACGTTTATGAAGCAATCAAAAAAAAAATTCATGAAATACATAAAAATATATTTTTTACAATTAAAAAGAAAAAAGTAATTTTACACCTAAGTAGGGAATAAGGTTTCTAAAGTGCACGTAATGTGGTACGATTGTACAATTATGAAGCAAGAAAATTTACATTTTGATAGCAAAGATCAGCATTTTCATTGTTATACTCAATTTTGCCGTTCAAGTTGTTCTAAAACTAATAAATACTCCAAACGATGACAACTGTGACCTGACTATTGAAGAAATATATGAAGTTGACGATGATGAAGAATACGATATTTATATAAGATAATGATCTTGTATTATAAGGTACTATTTTCTAGTAGTATATAGACTAAGCCGTTCTCAAGTATTCTGTATATTGTTTAACTTGCAGTCATACTACATATTTATAGCATTATTCACAAAACAGAACTCTATTATAATATTAATATATTTCAAAATTAAAACTACTAGAAAAAAAATGAATTAATTTATTTATATGTATTATAAATTAATAAAATAATAATGCTTTCTTTTTTTACTTATTCAATTATAATTTATGATGATTATTAGCTATCACTTTATTAGAAATTTTGAATAAACCAAGACTACTATTTCTCGAATCAAGACCAAGAATAAACCAAGTCAATACAATATTTGTTGTTTCAAGAATTGGACAAGAACAAGACAATATTAATATAGTCGATATTTTATAAAATATAAATATTTTATAAAATATCGTATTGTCTCTTCTTGTGGAAATCCTAACTTATTTGCAGTTCTTTTGAAAACTTTTTTCTATGAACGCTAAATTGCATTATATAGATACGATTGCATTTTAGATTACGATAGTTTGTAAACAAAAAAAAACGAAGCCCCAGAAGGTAAAAAAAGCTCCGAAGCTTCCCAGAAATCATTTATCGGCGCGGCACGCAGAGAGAAGAAAGCGAGTTAGAGAGAGAGAGAGAGGGGGTGGGGGAGGCATGGGGAGAGAGAAAAAGCTAGAAAATCGGTGTAGGAGCTGCAGAGTCGCGGTTTATCGGTTCGGCGCGTCCAATCTCAAAGTGCGAGAGCGCGGCCTTTTTACGCGATAACAGCCGTCCGCCGCCACGGAATGCATATAGATCGCCATATGCTCGCCTGCACCGATGAGGAAGAGAGAGAGAGAGAGAGAGAGAGAAAGAGAGTATCGAATAACGCGCCATCCTCCAATTGGCTGTTCTCGGCTTGGCTGTGCGGCGGCCCGTGTTCGGTTTTTTTGTTGCCCCCCTCGTTCATTTCATCGGCTTTTCCTCTGTATATGTATATACACGAAGGTTATGCCTGCATACGCACACGCAAATCGTGAAGCTTATCGATGTGTCTTTCGACTCGCGGCTTTTTCCCGCGGGCCATTTTTCCCGCGATTTCAAGTGTACGTGTGCGTGTCCTCCGCGCGCGGCGATAAAAATCGGAATAGCAGCTCGCGCGATAAGCTCGGAGAGCTCCGCTGCGTCGAAAACTTAGGCGCGCGCAAACGAGAGGCTCTCTCCGAAGAGCGACGCGCCAACTATACGAACGAAATATCGCGTGACGCGCGGCGCTGCCGAGCCGTTTATTATTGCCGCGATGAATCAAGCATTTTTGCCGCGGAAAGGATGCGAGTGCCGCGGCGGCATTGGCTTTTTGTTGCCGGCTACGGGTTTTCTCTTCGTCTTTTGTTTGCCTCTGCTGATGCACGCGTGTGTCGTGCGCGTTGTATCTGCGAGAGAGAGAGAGAGACAGTGAGAGAGCGCGACTTTCGTGGATTTTAATTTCGGCTTCGAAGGTGGATTTATAGGCCAGCCGAAGGATGGATTTTTATTGCTGGAGGTGGGACGGTTTTGCGCGCTGCGCGTATCAGTTTCCTTGCGTCGTTGGCTGATTGCGCGCCGGTCTGCTTTATGGAGGGGAATTATTGAAACGTGCTTTATGGCGCTGTTAGTGTTGATAACTGTTGAAAAAAATTCCATTTTTGTGGGTAACAATATCTGATTGCCCTTCGAGGTATGGATTCTGTTCTTGCCAGCTTTAGAAATAATTGTGTATATAAAGGATTTAAATGCGGCGATGTCAAATGTACCGCGCCTTCTTGGATATCAAATTTTCGTAGAATTAAAATATTATTGTCAAAAAATTACGGTGTAGGAAATATATATATATACTTAAAATGCAATTACTTACTTTACATTTAGACCGTAAATTTTAGTACAGCGTCTGTATGCAGTGATAGCAACTAATTTTAAACAATGCTGAATTTTCAGCTAAACTTCGTTATTATTTTTATTACGTTTTGCTTTTACTTATTATAGGTCAAAGTCAAATCTCTATAGTTTGAATTCTTTAAATTGGATTTGCAAATCATTTCATCGCGATAGAAAATATTACTCGAGTTAATGACTTCTGCACCTATAAAATATGTTCTCGGACCTACGCTGATACTTGTACGCTAATACCAGTCAACTAATCATTTATAGTTAAAACGAGCAAATTTCCTCACCACTAAATTAAACTAACGAAACGTCAATTCCGCCGCGCTTATTACTTAAATTTAACCGTAAAGGAAGATTTTTATTTGATAAAACGACAACGCGTCCAATCTATCGTGCACTTTTCGAGTCGCGGCCATGGTGGAGATACGCTCGCGCAGTATCTCGATTCGGAGAATAAATATTTTCGATTTTTCCTCTTTTTCCCGACTGTCTCTCTCTCTCTCTTTCTCTCTGCAGTTTTTTCCTCCTTTGTTCAACTCTCTCTCTCTCTCTTTCTCTCTCTCCCGCGAGCGCGTCTTCTCCTTTTTTTCATGTTTTCTTTGTCTTCCATTTATTCATCTGTCACGGATCTTTCTTTATCTTCGTTTCTTTCCATTCTCCCTCTACAGACTCGCTCGACTCTCTCCACGACTATTTTTGTCGCTTTTCTCCTGCGCCCGGTATACACACGCGGCGTCGGCGACGCGTTGTTTTTTTTTTGCCCGGCGCTTGACACGTAAAAGACGAGGATGCATCCGACAATCGAAGTCGCGTCGCGACGCGCGCGGGGCTACATATCGACTCGACTTGGCCAAGCTTTATGACGAGAGGTCAAGCGCACTTTGTAGCTCGATTGTGTGTGTGGAGTTTGCAAGCACAACTCCAAGTAGAAAAAATTAGTGCTGCTGCTTCTGCTTCTGAAATTTGCCCGTCCGAATCTTTGATTGTATAATTGAAGTTACAAGTATTTACCCGTATTACGCAATTTATTTTTAATATTTCATATTGTGCACAAAAATTTGGTATTCATTTATTTAGAAAGACCAAAATAAAACTCACTCATTGGATTTGCACTGCGCTATTTTGAAAGCCTTTATAATCGTATATAAACAATTGTATAATTTGCTCAATCGTTAATCTTGTCGCAATAAATTGTGTGTGCAGTGTTTTGCGCGCGTCTTTCGCTGCCGCACATTACATACACACGTGCAAGCAAATGCAAGATTTTCACGGTGAGCGCATTAACGTTATAGCCGATATAAATTGCTGCAATTTCGATAAACCCGTTATCGCTTGCAGAGTGTGGACCTTGTTTTCAGCAAATACACGAATTTTTAAGCGTTTTTCATAGCTTCGCGCCGCGATTGATAAGAGCGCGACTATACGTATAGACGTATTTCAAGTGTCAAATTCATTTCAAATTAGAAGCTATATACATGTAAGGAAAACCCGCGCGTTGCGAGCTGCAAAATTTAAAATTTCGCGCTTATCTTTCTCGCTGATATAAGGAAATGACTGTGCACTCTGAATTTTTTGTTTCATGGATTCGCGGTGTGTGTAAAAACAGTCAAAAGATATAGATCTTGTTCGCTCGGGCGAAATAATAAGTATAATAATAATAATATTGGAAGAAAAATCGCAGAGCTGCTAGAAGTGCATTAATAAAATCAACGTGTGGAAATTATGTGAAGATAAAGCATTTTAGTAATTAATCCGGATGTTTATTGACTATAATGATTATCGTTAATGTTGCCGACATGAGTAATTTTATAAATGAAATTTATTGTAACGTTAATATTTTATTTGTCGTATAAGTTCAGTGTATAAAGGCCATGAGAACCAGCTCGCGTACTTTTAATAAACGTTAATTAATTAGTGATTGCCATGAATTACTTTTATATTTTGCTACTAATTTTATCACTTACTACAAATAAATTGTGACTATTTTCCCTTATATTCCAAAGTAAATTTGATCTTTCTCAGCGACAACTACCTATACTGATCTACTTTTTACAAATAAATTATTTTTATAAATAAAATATAGAAAACTTTATTACGTAGTTATTCTTAACAACCAATAAAATGTTTGCGTGTAATGAATTGAAGCTATACTCTATTTTTCAGCATGAAGAAAGATCATTATACATAAAATCATTCCTATTTTCTTTTTTTAATAAAAGGACTTAATTTTAATATAAAGCTTTGCCTCTGGTCGATACTCTATAATTACCGCATTCTAGCTGCCTGAAAAAAAAAGAAAAAAGGAAAGGAAATAAAAGGATACCGGCCGCATCATTTTTCAGACGATACACGGCGCACACTCCGCGCACCCTGAAATCAATACACACTTTTCATCAAAATCATCATGAAAATGTATATCTCCTCAACGAGCCAACTTCAAAAGGCCCTCTATACACTGATTCATATACTTTTTTCCTTTTTTTCCCTTTTTTTTTTTATTTTGCACAATTCACGATACATCCATCTCTATCATCCAAGAGCGATGCGTCCAATGCGGTATACTGCTCGCCTCCAGTGAAACGAAAAATATGAATTATTTTTCAGAAACAACGCACACAATGCGCTCGAACAAAGGCGAGTCATCAAAAGGGAAGAATCAAAAAAAGAGTGAGTGAGTGAGTGAGTGAGGCAGGGACGAGAGAGAGAGAGAGAGAGAGAGAGAGAGAGAGAGAGAGAGGGAGAGAAGAGGAAGAGTCACGAATATAAAACATCGCGCGCGCAGATGATTGACTCCTCCAATTCAAGCAGCAGCAGCAGCCTCGTATCTCTGCGTGGCGTGCATTTTGTCATTTCCGGTCCCGCGCGGTGCTGGTCTCCAAACAATGACTCTGTCTCCTTCTCCTCCTCCTTCTCCTCCTCTCGCCCCGGCGTCATTCCCATCGCACGCATTAAAAATCACTGACAAAAAAAAAGAATCGAGACCGACCCACGATGCGCATTTTTCCTATATATATACATATAAACACTCCGTATATCTCCAATATTTTTCTTCTTTAAAAAAAAAAAAATATAACGGTCGCTGCCGCGCTGGAACAGAGAGATGGAAGATCCTGTCTCGCAATCATCAAGAACCTATATATGCGTGTGTACGCGTGTGTGTGCGTCTGTGTGCAGAGTACCACCCTTCTCTCTTCTCTCCGCCCTCTCCCCCTCCCCCCCTGCCCGTGCAGATATTACATTTCACCTTACTAGGCTACGGGGCGATGTTTGCTCTCGGGCCCGTCGGCATCCGCGGCGCATAATTGAAACGTCCTGTGCTTCTGAGCGCTCTCTCTCTCTCTTTTTTTTTCGCTCTAGCCTACGAGGCAGAAGGAAAGGCGCACGTAACATCGGTATATATACACCCCCGTTGTAGTTCATCAGTCATTCGAGGAAAATATAGTAGAGAGAGAAAGAGAGAGAGTGAGTGAGTGAGAGAGAAAGACGGAGTCATCGCAACCCCTCGGAGCGCAAAATGACGTCCGCTGACTGCTACGAAGCCGCTGGGGCATGAGGGACGTAGAGGGGTATAAAAAGGGACAGGCTTCGGATCCAAAGAGAGAGAGAGAGAGAGAGAGAGAGAGAGAAAGAGGAGTGAGAGGAGGAGAAAAAGCAAAGGATTCGCTCGCTCGCGTGTATACTCGTGGGATAGGTCGTGATTGCTCGGCGATACAAAGGGTGGACAGAGAGAGAGAGAGAGAGAGAGAGGAGAGCAACCCCCTAGGCACCGTACCCCTATTACCGAGCCAGCAGCAGCAGCAGCAGCCGCCTCTGAACTTTCTCTCTCTCTCTCTCTCTCACTCGCATTCGTGTGCTGCATATATAGGAACGAAAAGAGTATGAAGAGGAAAGAGGGAGGGAATCGCGAGGTCCATCGGGAGAGAGAGAGAGAGGAATAAAAAAAAAGCAGAGCGGAGATGGGGTGACGAATACCGGGTGTGCAGGGATCGAATTAACCGATCGAGAACTGATGCGCCGCGGGAGGTGCGTCTATATACGTTGCACGCACGCGTTTTTTTTCCCCCATTTTATTTCCTCGCAGCTGCCGTTGGTAAGGAATCTTTGGAAAATGAGAGAGTGTGCAGGGGTGACGTTTTAAAGGCTGGATACGTCGTTAAACTGTACTGCTGATGATTGCGCGATCTATAAGAAAAAGAAATTCAGTCGGGATACAGGATTATTTAGAGAATCTAATGATTGTTGGTATAATGTCGACGAGAGTCAACATATACTAGAAAATAACGTTTACTCAAAGTCCTTAGTGATCATTTTGCATTGCAGGTTTTATATTTGTTAATACAAAAATAGTGTATATATATACAGATGTAGGCTTTTTGGCTCATTGAAGAATGCCATTGTTCCACTTGTTCGTAAGCTCTGTATAGTCCAAGCAGTGATTCGTATAGGCTTTCGAGTGGTCGCATTGCCGTAACCGATTTCCAAGAAGAAGCAGGTTGCAAATCGAGTCTATCGCCGCACCGACGACGCAGGCATGAGACGAACCGCACGAGCCTCTAGGAAAATGCACCTTCCGCACGGCGTGCCTTTCTCCAACGGATATATAATCCCGATCACACTTTCACGTGTCTATATAAAATGCACCTAATTTTCATCAATGTAACGCGCCAATCCTTATATTCGCACGCTAATGTATATAGGAAGAAAAGAAAGGGGGCCAATAGTACAGCAGTCGCCCGAATTATAAGAGACGTGTGGGTATTAATCCTCTCGCTATATACACGCCGCGCGAAACAACCATCGCATCTATCTCATATTCTCCATCTCCTACTTCGCCCAATACCAATACCTTCGGTGTGTGTGTGTGTGTGTGTGTGTCTACATGTACATGTGCATAGCGCATCAGAAGCAGCGGAGAGATTCTCCATCTCTCTCGAGCTCGCGCGCGCTACACACGCACACAGAAATCTATCAAATTCACCGCGCGCGACGGATCAGAAACGCGCACGCGACGCCGGACTACTACGACGACGAGGACGGTCAAACCAGTTTGGTCGGTTCGAATGACCGGGTTGGGATGCGCGCTTGGTCCGCGCCACTCTGCAGCAGCACCTATACAGTACACACACACGAGAGAGAGAGAGAGAGAGAGAGGGGGGAGAAGGAGGAGGACGATGCGCTGCAGGAGCGCCTACGGGGACGAGCAAAGTGCGCTGCCGCCGCGGCTGCAGCCCGAGCGCAAGAAGAGCCGAGGCACATGCCCGCCTGGCCGGATGAGCGTGCGGAGACGTAATGTATATACCTACCGCCAAGTTGCGAGAAGAGAGAGAGAGAGAGATGCTGCTGCTGTTGCTGCTGTGGCTCGATCGCACAGAGCAGTGTGTGCCCCCTTAGTTAAAGCGACTCTTGCGGCTATGGGTGCACAGGTATATTATACGCGTCGATATACGCGTGTGTGTGTGTGTGTGTGTTTGTGAGATGGCGATCCGGCTCCGCTCTTATAGCCAAGATCTCCCGGTCCCTGTCAGGATCCCTCGACTCTCCCTCCCCGCGTGAGCTGCAGCGGATCTTTTTTCTTCTCCTCCTCGCTTTCTCATTCTTTCTTTCTTTCTTTATTTTCTCTCTTTGAATTTCTGTTTCTTTCTTTGGCGCTTCGATCCTCTCTCTCTCTGCTCCCTTCTTCGACTTTTCGCTCCCTTCAGCCGCGTTTTATACGGGATGTATAGGGGGCTGCATGATCTTTTTTATACTCGTGATATCTGCGCACGTACGGTACTGATACGCGCTCTCATTGTTTTTGGATATATTATGCTGTGACCGTTCGAGCTGGCGACTGGTTTTTTTTTTGTTTTTGTTTTCATTCAATGGAACGGTTCAAATGTCGCGAACTGCGAATTTTTCATTTCGAGTGTTTCGAACTTTTTTTTTAATTTTCTACTTTGCGCGCGGATGTTCTCGTATATATTATGCGGGAGTTTGATTTAGACGAGTGATTAAAATTTTCCAAAGCGACATATGCTCGAGTATAGTATGTCGCTCGGGTAGTAACGAGTGCAATTTATACATTATTTATTATCAAGAAATATCTATTTTTCACAAATCGGCTACTAAATGTCTGATTGAAAATTACACAATTGGTATACATCTTAATCCATTGTAAAAATCAGGAGTTAAATGTAAACAATCTGCAGATATATTATTATATTATTCTAAAAACTGTATCCGAATATCCGCACGTAACAACTTCATCCGTTACATTTATTTACAAGTATCGTATACACACATAGAATCCAATTACGAAACAACGAAGAAAGTTCAGCGGAAGCGAACTCGCGAGCGCGCGGCAAGAAAACGAAATCGTAAATAAAATCATCAGAAATTTAAGCTTACCGCCGATTCCTTCCCTTATATATATATATATATATGTATAAACACACTCGGAGGTTTTCCTCCCCCTTGTTTTCCCTTCGTATCCCGCCCCCGCGATATCCGTCGGTCCGCAGCAGCGGCGGCAGCAGCATCGATTCCGCATCAGCGGACACAATCTCGCTCTCTCTCTCTCTCTCTCACTCTCTCTCTTTCTAGCGTATCACCTTAAGGGCTTCGATATTGCGTTTCTCGGGAGCCGCCCTGAGAGCTGTTGTTGCTGCTGCTGCTGCTGTTGCATCGTCTCTCCCTCCCCTCCCGTCGCCGCGTTGAGCTTATTGTTGATTTACATCTTTAATGCACGACGAGGTTCGACTCGAGTCGCAAAAAAAAAAGCGGTGTATACGGGAAGAAGAAGGCAGCATCAGCAGCTCATCTCGGTATATACCGTGTTACCGCGTTTCGATCTCCCCCCCCGCGCTCACCGCTGCCATGCTTTGTCTCTTGCCCGTCTTTTGGGAGCTTATTCCTTTTTGCATATACATCAAACTCGCTAGTATGCCGTGGCGACGGCGGCGGTGGCTGCCATTATATAGTTTACATGCTCGATTAACGCTGGAAAGTCTCCGTCGGAGAAAAAAAAGCTGGGCCGAGGAGCAGCTCGCTCGTGTTACACGACGTTGCAGCCGGCGACGTCGCGCGTGCACGTGTTGTGTCCGCGCGGCGTATGATTTCGTGTTTATGACCCAATTAAGGAGAAAAATAAAGTCTCCGATGCCCCGGAGGAGGTTGAGTTGTGTTGGCTGCTACTGCCCACCGTCGTGGAAGGCTATACGAGTCTACACGTGTATACGTTGTATATGCTGCAGTGGAACTGTGCTGCACGGCTTTCATCAATAATTAATTGCGCGCGAACCGACGAAAATTAGAGGCTTTATTAACCAACTTTGGAGCGCGAGTTATATTGCGAAAATGGCAATTTTTCATTGGGTTTGCGCTTGCTGCGAGAGACGATTGCAAGTATCTGGTATAATTAAGGAATAATAGGCGGTATATAAATGTGTATAGAGTGTAATTGAACGAGCCCATGTACCTTGTACAAACTTACCATTATAGGTCGAACTAATATTTTCGCCTGGATTCTGAACGTATTTACGTTCAAGTTTACTAAACAGATTGACGGAATGGCATATGGCTTTATGCCGCGAAACTACGTTTAATTAAAAAAAGACGGATTAACGAAGAGAGTAGAGGCAACCTGGTAAGTTTCTTCCGCGAGAAAAAGAAGATGAAGAAGTACATATATAGGAGAGGAGAAAAACTTTGAGCATCACTGACGAATGATACATCGAGCTAAAGGGATACGCGCTCGCGGCACATTCGTATACGTGTGTATACGTGCAGTTACAGTTGGTGTGGATAACACACGAGCTAGGAAAACGATGTAGGCACGACAACGACGACGACGACGACGACGACGACGAAGGCGAAGAGTCGAGACAGGAGGAGGAGGAGGAAAAGGACGTGTGCGCCGTGTAGCCATGTTGCATGTGCGCGCGCCCGCGGATGCTATAGTCGGCTAGCGTCGCATCGGGGTTGCAACACCGGGATGAAAAAAAAAAAAAAAAAAAAAAAAAACTGGCGAGTGCTGCTGCACGCCGGCTGCTGTTGGATCAAAGGGATTATACGCGTCCGCGATCGAACGAGCGAAAGAAGGAGGATACAGAAACGAGGGACTATTATGTTGCCCGGCCTGACTATATGTGTGTACTGTGTTAACGTGTGTGTGTGTGTGTGTGTTTGTGTGTCGCTTCCTGTGATCCTTTGCCGCACGATCCACTTGATTTGATGATTTATTTAAGCCTTTTTTGCTGCTGATGTAGCCTACGGCGAGGCTTCGCGATGAATATTATCCAAATGTAATCGTTTGTAAAAGAAAAAAAAAGGATTTGAAAACTCTTCTATTAGTTGAACGTTGCAGTACAAATTATGGTTGTGTATTAAAAATTCTGTTAGCAATAAAAGTGTGCAATGACATTTTTTTTTCTCGTTTTATTGAGAATTCGATTGATAAGTTGAGCTGTGAAAAAAATTCCATTTTCAATTTTGGTTTGTGCATATTTTGAATACTGATTAGCCGTATCTTAAATTTCACGTTAGAATCAAGATCGATCCAAATGCTCCAGGTAAAAAAAATAAAATAAATGTCATGCCTAAAAACTTTTTTTTATGCAATGAATCAAACTATATATAATTAAGTATTTTCATTCTCCCTGTTAATTTTTATATGATAACTTTGTGTATCCTTATGTGGTAATTTAAGGCAAAAAGTAAGATTTATTGATCTACACTGGATCCTTTAAATAGAATATGTATATACAATCGTATAGGGATCAAGTGATTTTAATTGAATGTCATAAATTTGTAAAAAGATCCTAAAAATACAAAGATGCTTCCAAATCGATTGTATACAATTAGTATACCAAATCCGATATTGATTCTCAATTACCAATATGAGTATATGTTGAGAAAATAACTGGTGAATGGCCAAAACCGTGCCTGCGTATACTATTCATAACGAGACTCTGAATGAAACCCCGAGCGAGACGAATAAGAAATTTCCACGCTTATTTTACAATTCATAAGAGTTATTATATGTTATTTTATTAAGTGTCAGACGAGTCGCGAATCCAAGAATGAAATCAACGTCAAAAGCCTCAGGATTGTACATAATCGACGATCTGAAACGGACATATAAATTTTAATTGTAATAAAGTTCATTGTGTGTCTCGCAAATTAAGAACATCCAGGGTAACGTTCATTAGGCCCCGGCTTAATTATTCATTGGATTCCCGCAGAAAATACACAAACTTTTATTGAATTCATTTTTTATGAATTCAAAACGGACGTTTGCAAAATTGATCAGCGCAGATTCCTTCGCTCGGGCTTAATTCAATAAATCTTATATGCCATTTTCGTTCCGTGGAATTATTTAAAAATTATTTAATAGATGTTACCTCTATGCGCGCTTCTTTGTTACGATATTATTTTTGCGATGAATATCAACTCATTAACGATTCATAAGCGAATAAATTAATTTTCAGACGTGCCAAAGTAAATTTATAATTGCAATTCAGATAGATTTTACATGCCAGTGAGGATCTGATATTTTTGCAAGTTGAACGGAAGTTTATGGAAATAAACGAAGCGTCAAAGTCTGCAATTATAAAGCTTGAAAAGACGTAAACAAAAAATATCATTTTTTTCCTGATGTATGGATCTAATAAACTTTATACAGTAATAAAAATAACTTGTAAAAACACTCGAACGCGGATCACTCTTCAAGTCAAAAAGGCAGAAAGATACAAAAGGTAATATTTTTTATTTAATCAGTTAGTTCAGAGTCAGAGACGTTAATTTAAAAAAACTCTTTGACAAGTATTTTATTGCTATTTGAAATGTAATTGATGAAAGAGATCATTGGGATCGTTAAACAAATAAATTTCATTAATTCATTGCTCTTTTTTATTAATTCGCTTTATAATGAAATATTTAAGCGCTGTATTATTAATAAATTATCAATTATCTGGCTTCAATAGAATTTTTCAGGCTGTTTATGAATTAAAAATTAATTTATATAAAATCCTTATGCAATGTTTTATTGGAAGTAGAAAGAAAAAATAATTCAGCTTAGTCATAATCTGTTTTAAATGAAAAAATTAACGCATGGAAATTAGTATAGAATTTCGATGTCTCTTCAAAACAGATATGATGAACTTAATTAATTTTGCGTCTAGATCTAACGCAATTATCGTAACAATAAATATAAAACTAGTCTTCATTGCAATTACCGGAAGCATAAATTAATTCTTCATGGTGCACAGTTAACTCGGCGTCAAACTAAAGACTATATACATTCTCTTTTTCTTGGTATGACTTTCTTATTAAAAAACGATATGGAAATAATTGAACAATATCATTTTTCATGCTAGGAATAATATAACCAAATTATAACAATATTAACTTATTACTACTAGAGTTAAGACCTGAAATATCAAATGTTTTATAACTTTTTTGTAATTAAAAAGGTTGAGACTAGATAACATTTAAGTACGACAGCTTTTATGATTTTACTTACAAAAATGTTAAATATTATTTTAAAAAATTTACTAAAAGATAATTAATTATACTTATTATTAAAATATATAAATTTACTTCGTGTTAAATTTAAACTTATAACTTTTATGATTTCACTAAGAATGTCCATCTCAATCTTTGAGAATGTAAATCAATAACGTTCGGAGTAAAATAAGTAATAGTGCCTAATACCTTGATATCCTAATTATTATAACTTTTTATGATAGCAAAAGTATATGGAAAACGTTTTTAATTTTAATCTTTGCATACTCGTGCAACCAAATTACAGAAAAATTTACTTTTATAAAGAATACATATATAAAAGCACTTATGAGTAAATTATATACCACTTTCAGACTTAATTATTGGAGGAAACTTATTAGACATAGTATTTATTATCAAACCATTTACAAAATTAATTTTTAAACAATCTCACAATCTCTAAATGAAACGATACTTAATTACTAATTGTTTAGAAATTTTATTGCTTACTGAGTAATTAACAAAAATTTCCATACGTCAGTTTAACGAAACCCAAATAACATAAAAAACATGGACTACATCCATCTTCAAAATTAAAAGCAAACCCCTAAATCGATCATCGCAATTATAAATTTACAATTTGTCCGCATGTCCATCACGAGTAATCCGCGCGCATTCATTCGCGTCTCCATTATAAGAACATCGTTAAGCTGCTCTCTCTCTATCTCTCTCTCTCTCTCTCTCTGTCTCTACTCACTGCAGGATGCGAGAGCGTGCAGAAGACGAAGACGCTGGTAAAGAAAAAAAGCAAACCGTCGAAATTGCGTAAACATCCTGCAACGCGGCCGATTACCACATTGAAAGAGAGAGAGAGAGAGAGAGAGACTGCAAGCGGCGGCATTCACCTTTGCCGTGCGTAAGTGTATTGAGCCGTCCGTGTGTGTATATACACGGAGCTTTTTTTCTCTCTTTCTTTTGCGATCTGCATGTGTAAAGATATATGTGTAGCTATTCTATACATTAATGCGACAGACAAGTTTATGTGGATGCTGGATTTTTTCGTTTATGGGAACCTGGCCATTTAATATTTAGTGTACTCCTGCACCAATATGTTTCGGATGCATTTCTATACTTTTGAAGTGCCCGAGGCGGTTTCTCTAGTTTATCTCCAAGTTTTCCTCTTTTGCGTCATTGTTGAGATTAAACTTTAAGTAAATTAAATAGAAGATTAAAAAAGTCGATAGTTAAATATTTAGCAAAATCACTATCCAATTACAGTACTGAAGGATTAAGATTAATTCATGTTGGATAACGTTCGTGATTTTTATTGTCATTGTGATAGTATACATTTTGAAGAACTATAAAGGGGCATACACTAATTTACTAAAGTTGGAATATTAAATTATTGCATTTCTTTCTCCTTGCATTAGATATAAGAGCAGCGATGTTACTAATCCTGCAAAGGAAATTTCAAATTAGTGTATCCGATAAATTGTTTTAATTTACACAAAATTATTTACCATTCTTAAAAGTCACACTGCTTACCAGTCCTAGTAGAAAAGTGTCCATTTTAATTTTGTCGAAATAAATTTTTCATATGATAACTGAGTATTCCTACAGCCTTATTTCAGAGTCGTTCAATGAACAGACGTGTTTACATTAAGCTCCGCAGTCACCTAACGAGTATTTAAAATACAAACCATAATGCAAAACACAGGGTTGTCTGTGATCTCTTTGTATCGCCACGAGTACAGTGTGGAGATGATCACCATGTCTACTAAAGCGTGACATCAGTCTCTAAAGAAATTGCAATAAATAAATAAATAAGTATACAAAATGAAGCATTAATTTAAATAAAAAATTAAAATAAAAAATTCGAAAAAGATAATGAAATGGATAAGAAAATGATTAATTGAAAAAATATAAATTAAGCCGCAAGATTTTGGTATTACTAAATAACGCCAAAAAGTGCTCAAAAATACTAGATTTTATAAATGACACCAATATCAGGAAGAGTTTGTTATTAAAGAAGGACAGTACCATATCGAACAAATTAATATTAAAACAAATACTATGTGAATACTAATTATGTAATGAAACAATGAATGTGTATGTCGCTATACCCAACAAAGGAAACGCGACTTTATATTTTAAATAAAAAACATATCTGAGTGGTTTAAAAAAGAAATTCAATTATATTTTTTTATTAATAATAAAATTCAAACATTAATTTTAATATTCGATATTTAATTTTATTAATAATATATAATAATTATTTATATATAATATAATAAT